>PVKP010015741.1:0-49785 GCA_004027715.1 Plecturocebus donacophilus | reverse complement strand
GCCCTCACCGCGAGCCACAATCCCGAGCTGCTGCTATGCGGCCATTTTGGATCTCTCTCCGCCCGGTGATGAAGTTTTTCGGTTTCTTAGTTATCCTTTGGTGGACGCTCGTTCCCCTCAGAGCCAGACCTTCCCGGGTTCGCTGTGCTTGCTGTGAAACTCTCAGTCCTCAGCGCTTCCAATTGCTGTTTTCCTTGTGGGGATGAGACCAGCCGAGCCCGTCTGTCCCGTATACTCCATAGCAGGAAGTGCCATGCCGGGCGCCGGCAAAAGAACCGCGCCAGCCAAAAGAGTCGCCCTGGCAACCCGTGTGGCTTCTCTGCCGGGACTCTCCCGGTCTGTGGGCAACAAAAATTCGTCGGAAAGTGCGGCGTCCACTCGTTCTCTGTGCTTTCACTGGGAGCTACATTCCTGAGCTGTTGTTAATCGGCCATCTTGGATCTCTCTCCTCAAACTTTTATTTTAGGTTTAGGGTTTTACATGCTGGTTTGTTACACAGGTAAACTCACGTCACAGGGGATTGTTGTAGAAATTATTTTATGACCTAGGTACTAGGCCTAGTACCCATTCGTTATTTTTCCTGCTCCTCTCCTCCCACCCTCCACCCTCAGATAGACCCCAGTGTGTGTTGTTAACCCCTATGTGTCCGTATTTTCTCATTATTTAGCTCCTACTTATACATAAGAACATGCAGTATTTAGTTTTCTGTTCCTGTGTTAGTTTGCTAAGGATAATGACCTCCAGCTCCATCCATGTCCTAGCAAAGGAGATGATTTTGTTCTTTTTTCACCTACTAACTTTTACATTAATTGATAAATCATTGCCTGAATCAATGACTTCTATGGTGGTTGTAAAGTGATTTTCTGCTTCCATTATTCTTTCTGTATCTAGTAATTGGCTTTCTTTTGTTAAATAAGACACTTCTCTCCCCTTTCTTCCTTTTTCTTTTTCACAGTTTTAGTAGGGACTCAGTTTTGTTCAATACGTTGTAATCTGTTCCTGTCATTTTTCATTTTGACACTCAGATTGCTCCAGACTTGGCCATCGCTGTCCCTTCAAGCTGGTGCTGGCGTCCTTCCAACATCCCCCTATTAGTTTTCCAGCACCTGGACCCGTAAGGTCTTCCAGACTCACTTTGCATTCCCAAGTCCCCGCCTGGAATCAGCCATTTCTCCAGGGAGCTAACTTTAAATATCATGTTAGTCTACTTAAATATGATAACGTACGTTCCAGGCTTTGAAAGGGAAGATTTTTAAAAATTCCATTAGCACCAAACAGAATAAAATGGACTGTTTAAAGCATATATCTTAACAAGGCAATGATACAGCGGGAGCTCTGGCCTGACTGACAGTACCTTAGAGAGATGGATTTTAGAGACTGGCTTGCCGGCAAATGTTTTCTTTTTATGGTGGAAGGGAAAGGGAGCAATTTCTTAATTTCCCTTGATCAGGTTGAACTCAGCTGAATTCTTCTTAGACCAAGACTAGTGCCTTAATGACAGCAGCCAGAGGCATGACGGCTGGGAGAGGGAGGCCCAGTGGAGGCTTGCAATGAGTCTAACTTTATTGGACTCATTTGGAAAAGGGTAATTTGTTTCTAAATTATTCATCAAGAGCCAGTGCAGCTGGTAGCTGGCTGCATGTTGTGTGTTTTATGTAAGTTTTATTAGCTGAAGATCTCACTGCAGCCTTGGTTGGCAGAGCTGGTGAGCAGACGAGGCTGTAAGGAGCACAGCCAGGTTTCCAGAGAGCCATGAGTTAAAGGGGCTGTGCCCATTCAGGCTTCTTCAGGAATCAGATAAACATCAGTTTTTCCACCCATTTCCTAAAAGTGCAAAGCATTTGTTTTCATTTCTGAAGTGGTCCCTTCAAGTCATTGAAAGAAGAATGACGTCAGCTTTGGAAGCCTGTCCGATCAGGGCAAGCCACAGGGTTGTATGAAATACTTTCTGGTTTATAGTTCAACAGGTTTCTTTAGAGAGAAGCACACTGGGAGGGCTAACGCTTGCTTCAGATCTGTTTTTTAGAAATGGATTTTCTTAACTACAGAAGTGATACAAACCCCGAGCACTGCTGATGCATCCAGAACTAGAGAGTGAGACCCTCTCACCCCATCTTGGGAGATACACTGGTAGAGCCATTTGCCCCTCGGGGTGGTTTTCTTTGTGCACTTATTTGTGGGTAGGCTGTGAAATGGTTAACATGAAGCAGTGTTTTTAGGACACATGAGCACCTTGTAGAATGCAGTGATTCCTGGTCATAACCTTACTATTTCGAGAAATGAAATGGCAATTTTGGGCGCAGAGAGGTGTAGTAGAAGAGACAGTCCTGGGCCTTTGCTGTGGCACTGAAGGTGCAACTTTGGGCAAGTCAGCAACCTTCCGGGCTCAGTTTTCTCACCTGTGAAGTGGGTGGGAGAAGAATAGAGAAGTTCTCTCTCCTGGCTGTGGGTCAGAGCCAGCAGAGGAAGCTTCTTCATAAATAGGTGGAGGCTCAGGTCCCTCCTGGGGGTTTAGTTTCATTGGTTTTTGTGGAGCCTGGGAATTGCAATTGTAAAAAACTTCCCAAATTACTCTAATGGGCGGCCAGGATTTGGAGGCTACTGAACTGAAAAAATCTCTAAGGCCTGGGCTTCCCATCCAGCTTGATCAAGTACTATGTCTATACAGACTTGGACATTAGACAGCCTGGCTTCCAATCCCAGCTCACCCAATCACTAGCTGTGTGTTCTGGGCAAGTTACTTACCCTCTCCGAGCCTTGATTTTAGAAGAGTCCTTGCCCCAGAGCACACAGGACTGGAGAGGGAGTGATCGTTCTCATTTACAGTATTAATTCGGAGATCTCCTGTGCACCTCTGGTGGGCACAGGGGTGTGCTTTGCACACGATCGATGGTGATGGCATTTGGTATTAATATGTACCTGGCACATGTTGGTGGTGACATTTTATATTAATACATTTGGTTTCAAGAAATTCTATACCCTTTTAAAAGTCTATGCATTCCTTTGAGAGCATCTGGGAAATACTATTTTTCTTTTCTTCACAGATGGGGAAAGGACAATCTCCAAGTGTAGACTAAAGCACATGGTAAAGTCAGTCATGGGGCCCTAACAGGCACACAGAGGTGTGAAGGAGTGTAGGGAGACAGGCAAGCAGCGTGGACCTTGGAGCTAATCTTCCTTAGTCACTGAGTGTGGGTTACTCAGGTATACTCATCCACTCCAGCAAAGCCGCCATTCCCCTTGAGCCAGGCACACCCACACCCTCCATAGGGTACAAGGCACAGACCAGCACCCCGCTGTAGACTTTATGCAAATATATTTATGTCACACCTGGGCCACATTTTCCTCAGAAGGATTATTCTACATTGGAGACAAAGCGTGGCAGTATGGAAAGATACAAGCCAGGGGCCCTGTGACTTCCTGTTCTGTGCTCCCCGTGCCGTTTACTTAATTCATCTCCCTGAGTGTCTTGTCTGCATGACGAAAAGATTGGATTACAGATGAGATCATTCTAAGAGTCTGTGTTTTCTGTCCACTGTCAGATTTCTGATTTGTCCATAATATATGGCCATGATCTATTTTTCAATCTACAGTAAATGCACTTTTTAAAAAAATTAGCCACATACTAAACAAAAATACCCATGCATGTATATACACCTATGAATATATATATATATACACACATATATATGTTATATATGATAAATTTGAAATGGTTATAAAAATAAGGAAGGTCTATCTGTGTATCTCCAGCACTAAATATGCCTCTTGCTGACTCATACATTATTAAAACACCATGTGCTTTAATCTCCACTTTGAGATTTGGGCTCCAGTGGATTAAAGGGAGACCTCAGTCTCACCTAGGCATAAAACTCCTTGGAAAATTTGCCTTCCAATGGAGGGTGGTCACAACAAATAAGAAGTGAAAGAGTAAGTGACATGGTTCCTAATACCAGCTGCCATTTTGGTCAGAGTTTGGGGCTGTTAACTGAGTGCAGGCATCACTTTCTGGACTTTGTGGTTAAATTAAGGGAAAAAAGAGTGTTTAAAGTCCCTCTGGCCCTCAGTCTCTCCCTTGATTCAGTCACTACCCCCAGCAAAGTGTCCCTTCCCTTCCGTTAAGCATGCACTCCCTGAAAATAAGGCAGGTTCTCTCTGTGCTAGATTAGAGGAAATGTAATGTCCAGATTCAAGAAGGTTGGCACACTCGTATTCTCTGTGGTAGGAGAAGAAAAGTCTGCTGATAGGGAGTGTGTGAGTAAGTTAACAAGCATGCTGTCTTATGCCAGTGAGAATTTCAAGGCTATCTCTTAAATCTTGAGCCAGACCTTAATGGTTAACCCCAGTCAGCTCCCTTATTAAGAAAGCTTGTTACATTTGCAAACTTGAGTTAGTAAGAGTCCATTAAACTGGAAATAGGATGACCACTGCCACCTTGAACCTGTGTGTTTTAGCTTACAGCATTCTCAGAACTTTTACACACCCCGCCGAACAGCCTGGTGGGACAGGAGTTGTTATTGGCAAGTGAGCCAGAGCCAAACGTAATGCAGTAAGAAATGCTGGTCATGAGATTTGACTTGTTCCATCCATAGGAAACCAAAAGCTCTTGCTGAGTCACAAAGCTCCCACACAGTGGTTCAACTTTCAACTCAGGACTGCGACGATCATTGAGGCAACTCTGAACTTCATCGTTTTGCTATCATACCTGTGGTAGGGAGAGTGTGAGCGCATCCTATCATGTCGTGGGTAGCCTGGGTGGTGTTTACATTTTGGCTGCACACAAGGTATTCCCAAAATGTGGGTCACCAAGTATCTGCATCAAAATCACTTGGGGTATCATTCCAGATATCCTGACTTTGTGTCCCTGGAGGCAGGCTTTGAATCTGCATGTGCAACGCTATTCCTGGTGATGCTTGGGATTCTGCTGTGTGTGGAGCAAGGGGATAAATGTGCTCGCTGCATGTGAAGGGTCTGGCTTGTGTTACTGCTTCAACTCTGGGGGTGGGAAGGGTGTAATCTATTCCCTCCCTCTGCACCATTTTAGGAAGAACCCTTTACATGTCTCTACCTGTTCCCAGCTCATCTCAGATGGTGGGAGATGTGGAGATAGCATTAGGAAAGTAGTTTGACTTTCTTATAATCCTACAGTTCTGCTCTGGGCATCTTACTGCGGGGAGAAAGGTATGCCCTTTGTGGTTCAGCTGCAGCTGACTGCCTGGTGCATAGACTTCTCTTCTCCATGTAGAGTCAGAATAGAACTGTCTCTTAATCTGTCTCTTCATCCATTCATCTGTGCACCCATCCACCCACTCACTCACTCATTCATCCACCCATCCATCCACCCATCTATCCATCCATCCACCCATCCATCCATCCATCCATCCATCCATCCATCCATCCATCCACCCATCCATCCACCTATATTAGTCTGGTTTCTCTAGAAGGACAGAACTAATAGGATATATATCTATATCTATCTATCTATCTATCTATCTATCTATCTATCTATCTATCTATCATCTATTTCTATATCTATATCTATATCTATCTATATATCTCCCGGCTGCACTGGTAGCTGATTAGATGGTGCCCACCCAGATTAAGAGTGGGTCTGCTTTTCCCAGCCCACTGAATCAAAAGTTAATCTCCTTTGGCAACACCTTCACAGACACACCCAGGGTCAATACTTTGCATCCTTCAATCCAATCAAGTTGACACTCAGTATTAACCATCGCATATCCATTGTTCCTAATATGTGTTAGGGATGTAAGAAAAATAAGACATAGTCCTTGACTTTGAGGGGACTGAGTCCCCAGTTTAGACAGTAGCAAGTATATATAGGAATAAATGAAAGCAACAATTGATTTCATAGACATTTGAGATGGCAATGAATATGAGATGTTAAAAAAAAGGAACTGTCAAAATTATTTGACATTTCTTATAAGGAAAATTTAAAAATCCATCTCAGGTAATGCAGAGAAGCTTTTCAAGAAGGGAAAAAGACAAGTATCATTTTTATTGTGTAATTCACCAAGGCACAGAGTTCTCTGAATTTAAGTACTTGTTGTTAGACATGTCTGTGAGTTATTCTGCAGTTGATTTCTTGCTAGCCAATGAGTTGGCACCAAGATAGTTGATAATTATAGACACCAGTGAATGAATGATTATCTGTAATCACTCCTGCAACTTATTCTGAGCATTTAACTTTGACACAGGAAAAGCAAACTACTATTGCAAGGTTAATTTTCAAGGAAAATTCTAAGGAAGAACATCTAAGAGCTGTTTTTCAACTCTAGTTTCTGGTTCCAAAGTGGTGGATGGCCATTGAGTTCAAAGCAAACCCCACGTTCCTTCACAGGAAGTCTACTGCTTCAATATTCTCTAATGACTAGTTTCAGTATTTTCTAATGCAATAGCATGTGTTTTCACTAAGATACCACCAAGCATGCAGGGTTGAGTGACAGCCTTTTGTTAAATAACAATTCACGATCAAACAGATCAACTTCCATGTGTGTGGTTTGACTTCGGAGTGGTGCGGTAGGGAGAAGTGAAGGGCTGACTGAGGACCCTCTTGGGAACTTCAGTGTAATTCCCATACCGTCCCTTTCTGTGATGATAAGAATGTCCTACATCTGTGGTGACTGAACACTTGGCTAGTGCAATGGAGGCACTGAATATTTAATGACACATACTTTTAATTAACTTAAATTTGAATTTGGATAATCATGTGAAGCCACGGCAGCTCTGGCTGAGACATGGTGAAAAAGAATCAAAATGGCTTTTTCCTGTCTCCTTCTCTCCCCACATCCCTTTGCCTCCTGATTGCCCTGTTTCACGTTTCCCTTTTGTCCTCTTACCTCCAACTCCTGGGTAAAATAAGAGGCCAATGAGCACACTAAGGAAGGTGCCTCCTGAAAAGCTGTGGAAAAAGCAATTGCTGCGTGAGGAATGCATTTGAGGGTCAGGGAGTTGGATGGGGCTGGGGTGAAAAGCCATGAACCCCAGGTCCTTTAGACCCTCCTTCAAAATATCCTGGTTTTCTCTGGGCTCTGGACTCCCGATGAGTGGGGACATAGAAGGGAGAACAAAATGTCTTTATTCCAGTCTTGCCCAGCAGTAGTGCTCAAAAGTATTCATGATTAAATAAAGGATATTAAATGTGACCCCCACTATGCCAACCTTAGGGCATTGTCAGCCCAGCCCTGCCTTACCTACCTCTCAGGGGTATTAGAGGCATTAAACAGCCAATGCCTGAACCGGGTTACTAAGAAGTTGTTTACTGGCAGAAATAAGTATTGTGATGGAAGGTACTGTAGAGTATGGAATAATTAAACACATTGAAAGAAACTTGTCCTATGACACCTAGCTGTAGCAGGCTAAATAGTTATAACATTGTTAGGAAACATAATGCAACTTGTAATGGGGCAGAATCTGGGATTCTAGGCAATGCCAGCATCACTAAAATATATTTTTGCTCCTTTAGACACTGGAGGAGGCAGAGGCAGCTATCCAGTTTTTATACCAGGCTTGGGTTTTCCGTTGCCACCTTGGGCCAAAGCCGCCCTTGGACTGTCAGGCTCTCTGCTCCTGACGCTGACGTGTGCCCTGACGATCCGCTGCTGCTCCTGCCGTTGCTGCTGCCGTTTCTGCTGTTGCTGCAGAAGAAAAGGAGGTGACTTTTTTCTTCATTTAGATGTGCATGTACTTTTGAACTTTTGGTATAAGCAGTTGAAGTTAACACACTCATCAGCTCTTTCAAAAGACAGGTGAACAACAGTATCCCTTTCCCTCTACTAGAATGCTATTATAAAACAGACAAAAGATAACAAGTGTTGGTGAAGATGTGGTTGCACTGTTGGTGGGAGTGTAAATTGTGTCAGCCTTTATGGAAATAGTATGGCGGCTCCTCAAAAAATTAACATAGAATTGTCATATAATCCAGCAATCCTCCTACTGGGGCCATGTCTGAGAGGAATGACATCTTCGTATTGAAGACATATCTGCATTCCCATGTTCATTACATCACTGTTCACAATAGCCAAGATACGGAATCAACCTATGTGGATCAGTAGATGAATAGGTAAAGAAAATGTGGTATACAGACACAATGGACTGCTAGTCAGCCTTCAGAAAGAAGACAATCCTGTCCTTTCCTACACCCTGGAGAAACCTAAAGGACGTTATTCTAACTGAAATAAATCAGCCACAGAAAGGCAGATATTATATGATCTTGATTGTAGGTGGAATCTAAAACAGCCAAGCTCATAGAAATGGAAGGTAGAATGGTGGTTACCAGGGAGTGGGAATGGGGTTGGGGAGATGTTGGTCAAAGGGTACAAAGCTTCAATTAGACCCGAAAAATAAATTCTGTAGATCTGTTTTACAGCATGATGACTGTAATTAATTATAATGTATTGTGTACTTGAACATCGGGAAGAGAATAGATCTTAGGTATTCTCACCACAAAATAGTGATGAATATGTGAGATGATGGATATATGAATTAGCTTGATTTAATCATTTCATGATGGGTACATAGCTCAAAATATCACATTGTACACTGTAAATACGTATAATTGTTATTTGTCAGTGCATTTTAATAAAGCTCAGAAGAGGCAACAACAATAAAATAAAAACCAAAACAAAAGACACATTGGCTTTAAGAGTTCTTGAAAGGGACGGCGGCAGATTCTTAGAGAAGAAAAGGACTTTTTTAAGGGAGAAGGTTGCTTCCTTGGGGCTTGATGCAACTCCCCAGGAAGACTCCGATCTTCGTGCTCTTGAAAAGATGATTGAAGTAGCGCCTTTCTCACCAATGACACTGATCATTGGATTTTTGTGCTTATTTTTAAGGATATAGAACTATTGCAATGTCATTTAGATGCTATGGTTTTTCAGAATAATATCTACATATCCAAGCACATTAAAAGATTGCTTCCCATTTTGAAGAATTTTAAATCTCCCTTTGTAGGTGAATGTCCATAGAGTGGTAGAAAGAAAAATAAGATCTTCTGTTAATAAAAAATAGTACCCATACAATTAATAAAAATAATTCCTTATTTCTTTAGAACGGAGTTCTCTGAGATACTCCCACATCATATGAACGCAGTAGCCTTGCTTGGGGTTGGGATCAAGGGTGGGGTGGGCACATGAACACGGGGTGGGCTTGTCGTAGAATTAGGCAGTTTGTGACTTCAGAGGGCTATGGACGCTTTATCATGAGAACGCTCTAGGACTTTCTGTGTGCTGAATGTGTGTATGTTCTTACTTTTCTTCCTTTTGTTAAAAATGTCACGTACTCCTATTTGAACATTTTCTTCAGTTAAATTATTTTTCTTAAGATCAGAGTTTTGATGTTAGCTTACATGTCAGTTGACCTACATTTTAAGTTTTATTAACACTACCGCCACTCAATGTGTGTGTGTAACTTAGTGTGTGTGTGTGCCAGGCACTGTGCTAACTAACTCTTTTACATGGAGTATCTCACTAAAATGCATGGCTAGCCTTAAGTAAGCTAATGGTCTAGTCTTAGCTTCTCTATGAATTTGGTTTGCGATTTGGTGATTCACTCTGTAGTATAACCTAAAATAATTTCAGACACATGAATATTTTCTTCCCTTCTTTCTTACATGAAAGGCAGTACACTATAAATATTCTTCTGCATATCAATCCATGTCAGTTCATTGAAATTCTCTTCCTCTCTTATTATAGTTGCGTGGTAACTCTATTGTAGATGTACCATGGTTTATTCAACCATTCTCCAGTATATAAGCATTTAGGTCATTTTCGGTATTTTGCAATTACAAGCAATGTTGCAATGAATAATGTTGTGTGTATTCATATTTATGGAAGTGTAGCTTTTGGGTAAAATCTCAGAGGTAGGATTGCTAGGTCAAAAGCTAAGTGTATATGTAGTTTTGTCATGGATTGCCAAATTTTCCTCCAGAAAGGTTGTACCATTTGCATGCTTACCAGCAACACATGAGAATTTCCGATTCCCCACAGCCTGGCCAGCCAGGTGTCACCATACTGTTTAGGTTATGCCAATCTGGAAGGTAAGTAAATAAGAATGGTATCTCAGCATAGTTTTGATTTTATCTTACTGTAAGTGAGGTTGAACTACTATTCCATCTTTTTGTATGATTGAGAACAATTTTTATATGTTTTTATAACTTGCCTATGTGTTTTGCTCATTCTTTTCTCTCTCAGATTTTTGGGCTTTTTACTTCCTCTAGTTTTAAGAGTTTCTTTTTATGTTAGGTCTGATGGCTCCCTTTATCTGCGTTTTGAGTCATAGGAAGTCTTTCATTACATAGCAGTTTTTTTTTCCCCTGGTGCTTATATTTTATATGGTTTCATTTATTTGTCTTTATAGGTTTCATTCATTCTTCTGTGTATATGATGTATGAATCTAACTTTGTCTTCTTCCAGATGACGAAGCAGTTATCCCAGTAGCATTGACTGAAATCTCCGTCTTTGGCTCGGTGGTTTGAGATGCCACCTTTATCATACACCGATTTCCATATGCATTTCGGTCTCTTTCTGGGCTCTCTATTCTGTTCCATTGGTCTGTTTGCCTGTTCATGCACTTACACTGCACTGTTTTAATGTCACTGTTTAATGTTAGTATGTTTTAATGTCTCTTCGGGTGAGTCTGCCTTGTGGCTTTCCCTTTTAGTGTTCTCCTGGCTAGTTTTGCGTGTTTATTGTTAAAACTTGTTTATTTTTTAAAACTGTGGCAAAATCTACATAATGTAACAATTTCCATTTTAACCATTTTTGAGTATACAGTTCAGTAGCAATAAATACATGTAGTCTTTTGTGCAACCATCGCTACCATCCATCCACAGACCTAGGTTCATCTGGCAAAATAAACTCTGTATCTAGCAAACAATAACTCCCCATTCCCTCTTTCCCCCTGTCCCTGGCTACTTTCTGCTTTCTATTTCTACTTTCTACTACCATGATTCTACTTTCTATCTCTATAAATTTGACTACTCTAAGTATCTTATATAACTGGAATGATGCAGTATTTGTCTTTTTAAAAGTGGGATACAGAGTGATATTTTGATATGTGTATACAATGTATCAATGATCAAATCAGGGTAATTAGCATATCCATCATCTCAAACATTTATAATTTCTTTGTGTGGTGAACATTCAAAATCTCCTCTTCTAGACTTTTTAAAACACAATACCTTATAGTTAACAATATTCACCTTACAGTGCTGCAGAACACTGAAACTTTTCCTCCTATCTAGCTGTAACTTTGTGTTCATTAACCAAGCTGTTAATGAGCATATGATTCCACCATAAAACAGATGAGCCCTGGAGAGCATTGTGTTAAGTGAAATAAATCAGGCAAAAAAAAATTTTTTTTCTTTTGAGCACATTGACGAGTAGATTATAATTGTGGGGGTCAGAGGCTGGGAAGGGGAGATAACATCTGATTCCAACAATTATAACCTCTGTTTCAATGTGTTCAAACTTTTTTTAGCTCCCACATGTAAGTGAGAACATGCAGTATTTATCTTTCCGTGCCTGACTTATTTCACTTAGTGCAATGCCCTCCAGGCTCATCCATGTTGCTGTGAATGACATGATTTCATTCTGTTTTATGGTAGGATGGTATTCCATTGTGTATATGTGCCACATTTTCTTTATCCACTCATCTGTGAATAGATATTTAGATTGGTTGCATATCTTAGCTATTGTGAATAGTGCTGCAATAAACATAGGTGTGCAGATATCTGTTTGACATACTGATTTCAATTCTTTGGGATACCCAGATTGCCAGATTGTATGATAGCTCTATTTTTAGTTTTTTTTTTTTTAAACCTTCATACTGTTTTCCACAATGACTGTACTAATTTACATTCCCACCAGTAGAGTATAAGAGTTTCCATTTTGTGCATTCTCACCAGCACTTTTATTTTTTGTCTTTTTGGTAATAGCCATTGTAACTAGGGTGAGGTGATATCTTGTTGTGTTTTTGATTTGCATTTCCCTGATAATTAGTGATGTTGAACATTTTTTCATACATCTATTGACCATTTACATGTCTAAGGAGACATTTAAATTGAGAAATGTCTGTTCAACTTATTTACTCATATTAAAATTGGATTTTTTGTTGTTGTTGCTGTTGAGATGTTTGAGTTTCTTGTATAGTCTGGATATTAATCCCCTACTGCATATAGTTCGCAAATATTTCCTCCCATTCTATAGATTATATTTTCACCATTGATTGTTTCTTTTGCTGTGCAGAAGATTTTCAGTTTAATTTAGTTCCATTTATCTATTTTTTGTTGTTGCCTGTGATTTTGAAGACTTAGCCATAAAATCTTTGTCTAGGTCAGTGTCCTGAAGGATTTGTCCTATGTTTTCTTCTAGCAGTTTTATAGTTTGGTGTCTTATATTTAGTTCTTTAAGTTTGAGTTTGTTATTTTTTAACATGGTAAGAGACGGGGTCTAATTTCATTTTTCTGTGTATGGATATCCAGTTTTTTCAGCCCATATATTGAAGAGGTAGCCTTTCCCCAATGTATGCTCTTGGTAACTTTGTAAAAAATCAGTTGGCTGTAAATACGTGGATTTATTTCTAGGTTCTCAATTCTGTTCCATCTGTGATATACCTTTATTCTCTGGGAAGCAGATATTGAAAGGCAGTAAACTCCTGTTGGACCTAAATTTGATGGGAAATTGTTTTTACCTGGGAATTAGTCCATGTGCCATAGATGGGTTAGTCAAAAGGAAGACACTGGATTTTAAAGGAAAACTACTAAATGACTTAGATTTTAATAGAGATGTTACAACAGATTGCTCAGTACCTTCAGATCATTATTTCCAACATGAGCTATGTGGAGTAGCTGGAGAAATTCTGGTTATTTGTACATCCTGGTCCCCTTCAGCTTTTGTCTATTCTATTCTAGTCTCATAAGAAGACTAACTAATGGTTGTTGGTCTAGATATGAAGGAGGTGATTTTTAGTTTCTTCATTTACGGCATGGGAATAAACACCATCCTATAGATTGATTGTAATAATTAAATAAATTAATATATTAAAAGTTTCTGTGATCCATCTTAGATTTAATACTTTCTTTAAAACTGGGGTTGGTGGCTCACACTTGTAATCCCAGCATTTTGGGAGGCCAGGGCAGGCGGATCACCTGATGTCGGGAGTTCAAGGTCAGCGTGATCAACCTGGAGAAACCCCGTCTCTACTAAAAATACAAACAAATCAGCCAAGTGTGGTGGGGCATGCCTGTAATCCCAGCTACTTGGGAGGCTGAGGCAGGAGAATTGCTTGAACCTGGGAGGCAGAGGTTATGGTGAGCTGAGATCACGCCGTTGCACTCCAGCCTGGGCAACAAGAGTGAAACTTCGTCTCAAAAACAAAAAAGAAAAAAAATATTTTCTTTAACTTTGAGATGAAAAGCCCATATATGAGTGAAGTGTACCCCCTCTCCGCCCGCCCCATTCACAGTAAGTCCAGATAAGGCTATGAGCAGGGCTGCCAAAGCCTGCTTACAGTGCCCACCTTCCCCACCAGGTGTGATTCACAGTGGAAATTATCCTGTACCTTCGCGTAAGTGTGAAAGACGAGTAAAGGTCTGGATTTCTACATGATGATTGTTTCAATGCTTAAAAAATATTAAACAACAAAATTTTTCAAAAAGTATTTTCTGGTTCTCTGCTACTATCCAGAGATTTCTCAGTAAGCTGACTGGTTAACTGACCACCCGGGAATGGCTGAGGTTCTACTTCACCTGGCCTGGGAGCTTTGGGATGGCAGCATTCTAGAGGGACCCCAGGCTCCTTTCTTATAAATTGTCCTTACACTGGGGACATTGGAGGCTTTCCCCTATTGCTGGAGGGCATTTGCCTATTACCTGATAGTCTCTTTCCTGCAGTCCAGACAGAGTTGTTTCAGTTTGGGATGTAAATTGGCAGGAAAACAAGTGAGACGGTATCTAAAAACTAAGGAAAATGAGTATCTAAAAAATCTTAGTCAAACTTGATATATAGAAGACCTGGACAGAAAAACTTGGTTGTAAAATCGATCACAGGCTTTCGGGGCAAAAGTTTGGGGACTTGACCTGTGGCTTTTTACTACCTATCTTCAAATCCTAGATTCATTCTGGTCAGTCCATGGATCCATTGACTAAATCCATTGACTGAAAATATTAGCAATTTAATGACAGTGTTTTTTTTTTTTGTGGGAGTGGGGCACAACTGTATGAATTGATACTTTTTGTACATATTGATTGAAAATGTAAAGAAATATGGTGATATTAATATAATAGTGTCTAGTCTGTTAAAAATATAATATCAATAACACCTACTTTTGAGTCATTGTAACAGTTAAATGAGCTAGTACTTTGTACAGAGCCTGCATGGTGCTGGCACACGGTAAGAACTAAATGAAGAGCAGCAAAGATTGGTAACACAGAACATCTCTTTTTGATAAATGGAGTCTTTATAATCTCACTAATCAAATTCAGTATTCACGAAGTAATAAGTAAATAACCTCTAAGTACCTGAAATATAGTAAGTACTGTATAATTTATATTTCAGGTAGATAGAAGTTATTTTTCTGGTAGTTAACAGTGAATTCTACTTTCCTATGCCTAGAAGTCACTTGATAATTCGGTGTGGGAAAACTTAATAATGTCCTTTGGGTCACAAATACTAATGTTAGGTCTGTTAAAATAAGGGAGCCTATAAAAATTAATGAGACTCAAGTTTTAGAATAAGTATCCTGATTCTTCTAATGCAATTTTGTTCTTTTTTGCAGGAATTCGTATTCAATTTCAAAGAAGGTAAGTTTGAAACCATATCTGTTTTCTGAAAACAAAACAAAAAAGCTGAACAACAACAATAATATGAATACATACACACAACTGAGGATTTATGTTATTTAAAATTAAATACTGAAAGTAGACAACACTGAAAAACATGTATTCCAATCACAAACTCATAGTGCAACATTAATTGTGGAGTGAAACAGGCGAGTTGCCACTAACTACCTACCTTTGACTTGCTCTGGTTCACTTAGGGAAATGGAGATTTTCTTAGTGTCTGGCATTTGCAACTTTTTCCACAAGAGGACACTGTGCACCAGGACTATCATCCTGCCTGCTTTGGGCAGAGGCCCGGGCCACCAGCAGAGGTCCTGCTGGGATTTCTGGGGGAGTGGAGAGCAGTGAGCCAAGCTGGATGCCTGCAAGGCACTTGAAACTGTCCAGGCAGACAAATTAGGCAGTGTTTGGTGCCCATTCAGCCAAGGGGAGTAGACGGGACTGAAAAATTCCTTTCATCCCCAGGCTGCCCAGCAGTAGCTGCAAGCACTTTTAAGGTAACTATGTCAAGGACTTAGAGTAAGTAGCCAGTCACCCTGCCAATTTAAATGTCTGCAATATTAACACAGCCATATGTGCACCAACGGGATGCTTTTTTAGACAGCCGTTGTTTGCTGTGGGTAATATAACAACACATGTAGTTATCGGTATTTTATTAGAATATTTACATTTTGAAGTGCTGAGACTCTACAGTATCCTTTGGCTACATTCTGTGAATGAATGTGCACAATCACCCTGTGGCAAACTCTATCCCTTCTCCCTCTGACCCCGGCCACGGTGAAGTTTGGAGAGAGAATTCCACAAAGCAGCAATCTGAAAATATTCCCCCTTTGACGCCTGACTTAGGGCAAGGAAAGAGGAAGAAAAATGGGCCCTGATAATTATTCTGGCATTTCTCTTGATTGCTACTACCGGCAGGAAGGAAGCCTGGACTCCTGCTTCACCGTTGTTGACTGTGGCAACATCTTCCATTTCTGTTCTCTGGGGTCTTAGGAGATTTGAAAGCACAATAAAGTGAGCAATAGCTACTCAGGATAGTGGGTAGAGAATAACGACAACTACAGAATAGTGACACTGGGAGCATGAGAACAGCTAGCATATCTTGAGTGCCTAAGGTACACGCCAGGCACTCACTGCCTACTCTGTAGGATTTTTTTGTCAGAATGTGAACTGGGCAGACCTGCCTCAGGGTTTGGGCCCTTTATCTCTATGCAGCCCCTGAACTTAGGCCAGACTGCATTAAACCCTAATGGGCCTAATGGGACAATGTGGGTTGCCCACTGGATAATCCAATCCCGCTTGTTTTCCTCTTTCATGATGTCTATGGTGCTAGCTCCAGCTGCCCGAGGACTTCTTTTGCATTAAAATAAATAAAATAATATATATATATATATATATATATATATATATATATATATATATGTGTGTGTGTGTGTGTGTGTGTGTATGCACATATAGTTGTATGTTTACTATAGAAAAAATGCATGCTCATTTTAGAAAAAATTAAATATAAAGATAGGTTAAAAAAACACTCACACTGTTATAGCTCTGAAGTAATTATTGTTAACTAAGTATGTACCTACATGCTCATGTGTCCATATATATACCCACAGACATGAAATTTGAGTCATAGTAAACATTACTTCATAGCTTGCTCTTTTCACTTGGCACATTCTGAAGATTATTTCTGTTAATAAATACTTGCTCACAGCATTTTTGTCTTATTTGTTTGTTAGTTTTAGATAGAACTATATTATAAGTATAGAGAAGTACACAAGCTACAGGTGTGTAGCTTGATCAGGTTTCGCAAAAAGCACAAATGCCCGGGCTTGATGGCTGAAATTCACAGCTAGAACATCCTCGGCATCCCCCAAACACCCTAGACTCTGGTCAAATTGCTGCCTAGCCCTCCTCCCCAAAGGTGACATTCTTCTGACATCTTGTCCACTTCCCCAGAGATTAGGTGCATATTAACTGTGTATCACTGGTATCATTTTGTGTATAGTCACTTATGTCTGCCTTCTTGAGCCTCTCACTCTGAGGCTGATCCATACTGTGGCACGTGGGTGTCAGTGGTTTATTGTTATGTAATAATATTACATTCGGGGCACATATGCAATTTAGTTTTACCTTTTGCTTCAAATGAGTGTTTGAATAGTTTTCAGGTTGGGACCATTACAAACACTAGTGCTCTGGCCAGGCGTGGTGGCTCACTCCTGTATTCCCAGCACTTTGGGAGGCCGAGGCGAGTGGATCTCTTAAGCCCAGGAGCTTAAGCCAGAAGCAGTACAGTATAACAACTATTTGCATAGCATTTACATTGTATTAGGTATTATAAATAATCTAGAGATGATTTAAAGTATTCGGGAGGATGCACGTAGGTTATATGCATACGCAAATACAACACCATTTTATATCAGAGACTTGAGCATTCCCAAATTTTGATATCTGCAGGGGTCCTGGAATCAATCCCTAACGAATACCAAGGGAGACTGTATCTAGTCCCAAAAGCTGGGCAAGAAGGTAGCATATGTTCAGCTTTAGACAGTGCCACATTTTTCCAGAGAAGGTGTACCAGCTTACACTCCCACCAGCAGTGCGTGAGAACGCTCATATGTAATAATTTTGACAGGCAGCATGGAATTCATTTTAGAGAACTATCATCATTTATTTTACTGGCCCTTCTTGGGCACTTGGTTGTTTGCAGTTTGCCTTTATAAATAGCTCACGAATCAGCATTCTTTCAAGTACATATTTGCACACATCCTTGACTGTTTTCCTAGCATACTTCCTTAGAAGTCAAGTATGACTATTTTGAATTCTTTGGCTATCCATTGCCGACTCCCTTCCAGCCTCCAAACCCTAGGAGGCTGCACCAACCTTTGCTTTATTTCAGGAGTTGGCACAATTTTTACATAAAGGGCCACACAGTAAATATTCTTAGTTTTGCCAGCCATGTGGTCTCTGTCACAAGGACTCAACTCTGCTGTGATAACATGACTATGGCTACTTGTCTAGGTAGACAATATGTGAGCTGACTGGTGTGGCTGTGTTCCAGTGAAACTTTATTTACAAAAACAGGGTGGGTCAGATTTGGCCTGTGGGTCCTAAGTTTGCTGACTGTTGCTTTATTTGGTGAATGGTTTCTGAGAGTTGAGCACCAGCTGGGGAGTGGAGTCCATGGACCATGATAAAGTTTCATCTCTCCCCATGATGGGAATGTGTGAATAGGCAGGCACCTATACCGGCCACACAGAAGCCAGCGACGGAGCTATAGGCTTCCTGTGTTAAGATCAATGTGTAAACATACTCTTGGGTGTAACCATGTGAACTACGTAGGTATCCATTGACAATTAACACTTGGCAACATTAATGTCAATAATTAACATGAACATAAAATGGTCTAATTGTAGGAAATCTGAAAAAGAGAAGGAAAAAAAAGAAACTGAGACAAAAAGTGGAAATGCAAACCGTGACTACAGTTCAGATGAACCAAAGACCACAGGTGAGTAGACGTGAGGGATGGTAGAAAGATCTGGAAAAGGGGGAGCTGGAAGAAGGGCTGGCTTGCTAGATGCCAGCTGCACAGGGAGGATAACTTAGCAATGGTGATTATTATTTTTTGGATAAATTTTAGAAGAAGAAATTCTAGAACGAGGAATATTCTAGGAGTAGGTTAACACTAAAAACCCACCTATTTGTCTAATGCTTAAAATAAAGTGAGGAAGAACCCTGAAAGCTTTAAATTGTTTTCCCCCAATGCTTTGTTTTTTGTTTAAACCCCTCTACGTTAAAATATATTGGGGGTAACTTCTCCCAATTTCAACTAGAGTCACGTAAGAAATCTGTTCCCCTGGAATGTAACAGGTGTTGGGGAATGCTGGAAAACTAGACCTACTTTTGGAGAGTCTTGCTGTAGTATCTCATTTTCTTGCCATGAGACAATACAGAGGGATAATGGGGTGGGGGCGTCTCTAAGGCAGACATCACCAGAAAGCAGCAGAAGTCGAATTTGAAAGTCGATGAGAGGGGAAGGCTGAACACACCCCTCCTCTGCAGGATGAAGGAGACACCTGCTCTCACAGGCTGCCAGGAAAACCAAATTCCATGGGAAGGTTTTCAGCCAATCAGTCCTTGCTGAGGGGCCTACACACCTTCTTTTTCCACTAAAATTGGGGCTCTACTTTTGGCAGCCCCATTTTTTATTTTACTATGGCTGCCTCCCATGTGTATTCCAGAATGCATCTTTCAGATTTAAAAAAATTCCAGAGAACATGGACTATTTCCTTTGATAATCTGACCACAGCCTTTTATTCATTAGTATTTTGAGCAATTAATTATCTCGATGAAAATCATGGCCCGAATCGAACACCTCTGTCTCTTTGATCTCCATTTGTCTGACATTTATTGTCCTTGATCAGCTATTGAAGCTTTGGATCATTTTGTCTCTGGGTGAAACTAATGTGTTGAGAAAGAAATTGATTTAGAGTTAGTTCTCCATATTTTTATTTCTTTGAAAAAATGAAGTTCTAAAGGTATGTGATCTCAAGGGCACTTAAAAAAAAAGTGTTCATGGTGAAGGATTATGCCAGGTGTACTACTTAAAAGCAAGTATATTTCTTTATAAATGAGAATTGTTAGACCACTTGGTTTTTGCCACTTAATACTCTAAAATTGTTCTTCTGTTGCAGAAACTGATTCTCTCCCTCGAAAATCCTGTGAATCCAGCGATCCTGAACAAAGAAGCAGTAGTTGTGGCCCTCCTCAACAGGTGATTTAGACCATTTTCCCCCCTTTTGGAGTTTTTTTGCCATTTAAAAATTCTTATCCTGTGGTGGGTGATTATAAAACGGTGCAAGTTGTATATTCATGATGGTGGCACGTGGCCTTTCCTCCCCTCCGTATCAACTGGTCAGCGTGGAGAAACGGGGCTGGGACGTGGACCGTTTCTTGCTGTCAGTAGCAGTGGCTCCAAGATCAAGGCTGGTTCCAGGTAACAGCTCTGTGTTCACGTTCTGGGAGGATGTGACTTGATTTGGGACATATCCGCCTGAGTTGGCATAAGAGTGAGCAGCATATATAATGTCCTATTTATTCTCTTCAAGCCACCTTCTCCCAGGACTCGTCTGTTCTGCTCTCCTGGTTACCTAGCTCCCACGTGGTACTCATCTGTACTTGGACCCTTGGGGTCTTTGGGCTCATGGAAGGATGTACTGGGTTTGAGGATCAGGACAGAGAAAATGTGATTTGCTCTGCATGCAAGTTCTATGCTGGTAAGCTTGAGGGCTGAAAAAATCCTGTCGGAGTTAGAATTTTAGGGGAGAGAGGAGGAGTCCTTGATGATTAAGGAATATGGCCAGAACTGCTAAGAGGCTGGAGGTGCCATTAACTTAGATAAGGTATGTTATGGGTGGAGCAGATTAGGGGGAAAGCTCAGACATCTAATTTGGAGCTTGTAGATTCTGAGGCCTCTGTTAGATGTCCACGTGGAGATGCCGAATGTGTAGTTAAATTCACCAGTCTGCAGTTCCAGGGAGAGATACTAGGCGTAGATACTGGTTGGCTGCTTGGCAATGTTTTGAGGGGAGCCTCTTTTCACACAATGCTTCACTTAAAGAAAACAGTCAACTGGCAGCCCTGAGGACTTAGTATGTTAACTTGCTGGTGTAGAGTCAACACTGGTTATCATACATGAATGAATTAGAGTTCGTTTTATATCCCAAATAATAAATTAGGTAGAATATTTATAACCAACACCCTTTTCTGACCTGCACAAATGGAACTGCGAATAAGAAGTATTTCAATGCGATTCTGTGATGGTGTCCCCAACAAGCATAGATGCTATCTTCTTTTACCTTTTGGAAAAGGCAGACTTGCAGACTGTGTTTCAGATAGCACACTGGGCTAGGTGGGTTGGATTTGTTCTGCTAGGAGCTGCTTTACCTGAGGGGACGGTGCCCAGCAGGTACCTGTGCGGCCCCTGATGATTCTTTCTTGGCATAGGTATTTACCTGAGTTTCCAGGCAGCTCTGGGCAATAACATTCCTCTCTGCAGTTGGGATTCAGCTCAGTAACATACATCTTGCCAGTGATGTGTGTTTTTCAGGCCTGTAGGGAGGAAGGGAGCCCTGATTGATGCTAAGTCATGTACTGGAAAAACCTAAGTGATACTATTAATATTAGTGTGAAGACAGGTAGCCAGACAATAAGACATATGAGGGGTCTGGGGCATAAAGGAAGCTGTGCCCAAGTAACAAATTGTTAGCTCCTGGCACAAGTTTCAACGACTTTCCTCAGGCTGGGTGTCAGGAAAATGGAGAGGTAATGTTTTTTCCATCAGGGCTGCTCTCTTTGGCACATACATCTTTTGATGCATTTAATTTGGAGCTGGAAGGGATGTTGATGCAACAGGTTTTCTTTAGATGGACAAGCCTCTGCATAAGAGTGGCTGTGGAAGGCAGTAATTGCTGGGCTGTGAGGGATGTTGCATGTCAAGTCTTCCATGACTGGACCCAAGTGGGCGTTGCAAGCTAGAGAAGGGGCATGGCTGGCTGAGGGGCTCTCTCCCACCCCAGCTCCAAGCACGGACACCCAAGAGCACATTTAAGCCAACCATGATTTCCACAGCCCTTCTGTGGTTATCTTTGTCTATCAAGTGTGTTTCTATCAGACAAGCCGAAGTGTTCAGGTATGGGGTTGTGGGGAGGGTGTAAGTTGAGAGGAGATTCAGAATAGGTCATGCCACATCACTCTGTTTGAAATACATCTAGTATGAATGAGGAGGAAGGGGAATGCTAGGTGCATTTGGATATCTGAGTGGAGAGTGACGTTTCGGAGCTCGGAGTGGGTGCTTCTTGATGCTAGTAGCGTTCTTTTGAACATACAGAGGGAGAGAAACTTAAGCGTTTTCTGCTACTGAAACATGTACCCAGCTAAATAATCTATTGGTGGAAAAAGAACAGTGACCCTCGAGGTGCTGAGCCCTGGGGACTGGTAACATATACTCCCGTTTCTTATTTCCTGAAAGGTTTGTTGTCATCTAGGGGAGCCGGGCACCTCGTCAGAGAGTACCAGGCCGTTAAGAAACAAATCAGGACTCTAGGAAGATGAATGATCTTGACCTGGGCTAGAAACTAGTGAGGCTTATTAAATAACTGGCTCTTTCTACTCGTAGTGTGCCTGAGTAACAAATCGTTAGCTCCTGGTACAAGTGCCAGTGACTTTCCTCTGGCTGGGTGTTAGGAAAATGCAAAGTCAATGTTTTTTTTTTTTCCCATTTAGGACGAAGGATTTAGGACATTTAGGATTTAGGACAAAGTCCTAAAGAAGATGTCTATCTTTGATTATGACCAAGGAGGGACTTTGCAGTCGTGGGCCTAGACACCGCCTCCAGGTTGCCCATTTGGAGAACCTGGATGCAGGTTACCATGTGCCGTGTTTCCCAGGAAGCACTTAGAGAAGGAATGAGCAAAGTGGGCCACAGTGGAAAGGCTGGGCCTGGGCACACGGTAGTTCCCTTCCATTTCCTTGGTCCAAAGAAGACATAGACCTTATTGTGCTCAACTGGCCACTTGAGAGCTGCCGGAACGGCCAAGCCACAGCTTGTAGGAACAGTCAAGGTGACCTTGGCACAGAGATTCTTTTTAAGACTTCCGGAAGAGATCCTTCAGCCCTACCAGGTCCATGTTGCCAGGTTCGTGCGGTGTGGGCTGATGAGGAGCTCTGAATTCTGAATTCCTTGGTCCAAGGTGTGAAGACAATGCAACGTGTGCCTTCTTTTCTCAAAACCATTCTCCATTCTGCAATAAGCCTTGTTCCTTGTAGGGCCGAGGAGAGGCAGCTGAGAGCTATTCAGAGCCCCGTCTCAGTTTTCCTTTCATCGCCTGCTCCGCAGGCCTCAGTATGGCTCCAATTTGTCAGAGTCTCCTGCACCACTGCCGGATGTTCTGCGCACACAGGCCTCTCAAGCCCAGAGCTGGTGCCCAGCAGGGCTCCTCCGTGAGAAGCCGGCTTGTTAGAGTTCAGGATTGTTGACTACAGATTGCACTATTTTGCAGAAACCCCGCATGAAGCTCAGGTCCTGAAAGCCTGTAGATTAGACTAAAAGATCTCAAGCTGTGAGCCAGCCTGAAGGAAACACTTTTCCGATCTGGTTGCTGAAGAGCTAGTTGGGTGAGATAAATGGGCTATCCATGGAGACATGGCACACACAACAGCAAATAAGCTGCTGCTTTGTCTTCATAGATCGCAGAGCAGGATAGTCTTGGTTTTGTGAACAGGACGGCAACTGCTGATCACAGACACTCACTCTGCTCATGCTGTATTCTCTGTTGAAACTAGTGATCTGTTTACACTCAGCATTTTCAGGAGGTCTTAGCTAATGGTTGACTGCTGACTACGCACAGGCTAGTCCAGCATTTCTAGCTGCTCAATAAACAGTTACTCATTAGAGTGGAGAATACCTTCCATGCCCAGCATTACGCTGTAACAAGCAAGGTGCTGGAAGGTACATGGATGTTCAGATAAACAAAGTTCCTTTGCTTTTTAATTTTTAAATGGAGTCTTGCACTGTTGCCCAAGCTAGAGTGCAGTGGCAGTGGGGGGAACTCAGCTCACTGCAAACTCCACCTCCCGGGTTCAAGTGATTCTCCTGCCTCAGCCTCCAGAGTAGCTGGGATTATAGGCACCTGCCAGCATGCCTAGCTAATTTTTGTATTTTTAGTAGAGATGGGGTTTCACCATATGGGCCAGGCAGGTCTTGAACTCTTGACCTCAGATGATCTACCCACCTCAGCTTCCCAAAGTGCTGAGATTACAGACATGAGCCACCATGCCTGGCCTTTTAAAAATAGGTTTGAGGCATGGTCTTTGTTGCCCAGGATGGAGTGAAGTGGCATGATCATAACTCACTGTAACCTCATATTCCTGGGGCTCAAGGGATCCTCCTGCCTTACTTTCCAAAGAGCTAGGACTACAGGCACTTGCTGCCATGCCTGGCTAATTTTATTTATTTATTCATTTTTGTAGGGATCGTGGGGTCTCATATATTTGCCCAAGGTGTTCTTAAACTCTTGGCCTAAGCGATTCTCCCACATTGGCCTCCCAGAGCACTGGGATTACAGGCATGAGCCACTGCACCTGACCCCAACTTCCTTTGCTCTTAATCCCAATCAGCTGTGACAAAAATATGGTTAGATCACTACAGATGAATGTTTAACCTAAAAATAACATCATGTTTTGGGTCATTGAGAAACGTTAAATAATTTCCTATCAAACTACCATTCCACTCCTTTGTGATGTGGTCACTTTGGTTTTCTTCAGGGGCCCATTCTTAAATATACCCACAGAATGGGGAAATCTGACATGCCAGGGTTGGCCCACAGAAGTCACTGATGAGACCCTTGGGAAGTCCAGATTCATGGTCCTCACCTCTAGACATCAGGACTCACAGGGTTGAGGAGGTGTTTAAGCAGCTCTGCTTTTTAGGACAACTTGATGTGGCTAGGCTTAAGAGTTATTGATTACCTTACAGCAAAAGGGGAATCAGGAGTTTTGGAAAAGAAAGAGTGGCCGGTTCCCAAGCAGCAGTCTGCCTCATTTATAACTTTACCCTGCCCAGAGGCCTTCACACTAGCCTGTGCTTATCCACCTGGAGGGGGCGCTACTGGGGTTGATGGTGCCGATGCTCTTGCTCCCTCTGCCTGGAGTCAGCTATACTTCCACAAGGAGAGGAGTGTCTGGAGCCTGGGTCCGGAGTCTGAGATGGCACCCAGCTCAGGGTGGTGTACGGTGTTAGGAGGAGCAGCAGGTTTCCAGGTTACTTGTGCCCCCACCTTCAGTGTCAAAACCCTCCATCTCTCCTTCCCGAGTGGTACACATCTGTGTCTATATCTCAAGGCTTCCGTGGGTCTCTGCATACGGCATCTTTGCGGTGAATCACCCAGCTCAACTTAATAACATCCAACAGTTACTAAAACAGAAAACTAGAACTTTAATATTTTAGGAAAGGGCAGAAAACCACATTTACTGCTGCACCAACCTCCCATAACTCCTGCCCCTTTGGTATCCTTTCGGTTAAGGTCCAGTATACCACAGGTACACACTGCCGTGGAGACCAGCAAAAATGAGGTGCAGTGGTGAAACCTTTTTTCAAATGCTTAGTTATCTCCCAGTGTTTTCAGTGCTGGGAGTCCTTAGAAAACTTCAAAAGGGTAGGGGCATGTCTCAGGAGCAGTGTAATGGGGGGACAAGCTGGGGCTGGAGTTTTGACCCAGCAAAGGCCAGACACTGTGGCCGGCAGCTATGGGGACAATGGCTGATAGGCCGGTTCCTCAGGAAGATGCCGGATTGCAGACAGTGGAAAGAGGCAAAGTTCCTAGACCTCTTGTCCCCAGGCTGCCTGGAACTCCCTCTTTTGCTCATCTCCATCTCTAAGCCCCTTCTGCCAAGTTCTTCCCTGAATATGGGACTTTCTAATCAAGAAACGGGGTAGTCCTTGTTCCTGCCACCACCTGGCAGAAATGGTGGATGTATTTCCTGAATTCTCTATTCCAGTTTTCCCAAAGAATGCGTGCTGAGTATGGAGGTGCACCCAGCACCTATAAATACCTCTGCCTTGGTACCCTGCTGGCGTAGCAGCAGCTCTCAGTACAGCCCTGTGCCAGGAGCACACTGGGTTCTTGCTAAAATGCACACTCTTGGGCCTCCGCCAGACTTTCTGGATCAGAATGTCTGGGACAGAGGGCCAAAGAATCAGTATTTTTATCACATTCTCCAGGTGATCTGCTTTGAGGAATTTTCTTTTTGTCCCAGTGTGAAAACACCACAGACATGTATAGCATTGTTTCTAAAGGAGTGTGTTCTCTGATTTCTGGAAGTCTTCCTATGACTGTGCATTTAGAATTACATGTACCTGGTGTCCCTGCTCCACTGACCTTGCTGCAAAGCACAGAGAAGAGTTTGAGATGCTTATGGTGGTGCCATGATGAAAGCGAAGTGAAGGGTCTTGACACAAAATGCTCCACTGTCCACGTGGCACCCTACCAGGGACACTCTTATGTAAACCTACCATATTTTAGACAGATTCTAAAGCACACTACATTCAACATAAATGAAAAAATAGGATCCTAGACTGTAGAGAGCTTGATCATGCATTAAATTGTAAGAAGGCTCAGAAGGAAAAAAGAGATTGATTCTCAAAACTGACGTATACAATATGACACTTTTCTTCTCTGATTATTTCTCTGATGACTGAATCTACAGTTAGAACATGTAGTACTGACATTGTTTTCTAGACAAGAGTTTCCCTGTTGGTGAAATATAATAAATTTGGGTGTAACTGCAGCTAAAATGTGTTAGGGTAAAAGTAATAAGTAAAATTAGAAATTCTTACTAAAATTTACAATCAGTTACTGGGAAAGGCATGCTTTAAAAATTTTTATATGGAGCCAGGGGATTTGCAAATGTTTTGTATCTTGGTGAATAGTTAAAACAAAGAATCCTCCTTTTCCTCTCCTCGTCCTGTGCCTTAACTCACTGTCGGTGCATTTTTCTGGTTGTTTTAGGCAATTCTCTGTCTCTGTCATTTTTGGAAGGTGGGCATATGAACAAACTTGAAACCTGGATCAAGTCTTCCCCACAAGTCACCCTTCATTGAGATAAACAGAAATACGTGCTTGATAAATTTAGAAAACAGGGACGTTTGCACAACCCAGCAGTGAAAACAAAAGCAAACAACAGTAAAAGTCTCTAGTATATTTGTGGAAGAAGGCACAAGTCTCATAGCATTGCTGACGTAGTTCCATGCACTGTCCAATTTTCCCTGTGTTATTAGGAGTCAACAAATTAAAAGCATGAGCCAGAGTAATTCTATCCTCAAGACTTACTAGCATTCCATTGCAATGTGAATAATGTATCACTCCCAGTTACATTATTTAAGATGTTAAATGCAGCTACTGTGCCCTGGAACCTGAGCTGCCACTCTCAGGACTGGCAGGAAAAATGTGTTGCACACATTTTAATAGGGCAATGTTATTAGACAGGCATTGACCACTTTGGAGGATTAAATGGTTTGTTTGAGATTACATTTCTGAATGAGAACAGGGATGACTGTGTTTCTCCCTGATAGGGAAAGGGAACAGATGGGTGATCTGTCTGGAGTCAATTCTTCAAGTTTGTCCCCCTCCTCTAGAAGCAATGCATGCCCTTTAAGAAGTTTAAAAATATTTTATATTTTCATAAAAAATTTAGCTAGCAAAGCAAGAACTTCCATAGGAAAATTGAAAAACAAAACAAAACAGTAAGTCATTGTGGTAATTTGCCTTAATAAAAACAAATACTGATTCTTGGAATTGGATTGCTCTTTAGGGCCTGAATTTGGAAAACTTCTATATTGTGTGTTATTGGAAATAATGAAAGAAAGGAAGAACTTATTTTAACATTTCTGTTCCTCTCTGCACCTTACTTTTATCTTAAGAGATAAGTGGAGCTTCCTTTTCAAGTGTACATTTTACAGTGATCTCAACCCATTACATTGACTTTTTTTCTCCTCTGTTGCCAGGGGGCTGATCAATGTCTGTCCAGGCCAGCAAATCATCCACAGGCTTCTTTTAATCTGGTCAATCCTAAGGAGTTCAGGAATGCAACTTTAGTATAGCAAAGACTTCCCCAAGCTACACTGAGCACTTGGCTGACAGTTTACAACATGGTGACGGCACCCTTCCTTTCCATCCGGAGACTGGCCTGCAGCTCTGCCAACATTACCTGAACAGGAGATGTCGGAGTCGTCAGAACTGATACTTGACAGTGAGAGAAGGAATCGATTGTCCCAGATTTCAAAGTAGAATGTGACTTTTAAAAGGTTGCAAGGTTTTTGTGAATTCCATGAAGTTACTAAGTAAAACTGCAAATTCATCATAATTTTTCTCAACACTCAACACTCCCACTTGTTAATCCAACAAATGGTAGATAAAAGTCTGCATTCTACCATAACTTTAAAAAGTTTTGATTATCTTAAAGCATATGAAGATGATATTTATGTATATTTAATATGCAGGGGTATTATTACATATTATCAGTGAAATATGAGTATAAAAATGAGGGTCAACCAGAAGTCTACAGTTGACTCTCAAAACTCAGCTCTGTTAAAATAAGATTCAATCCTAATATGGAGATGCATGTTCCTTAATATCTCATGAAGTATGTACATGAAGACATTCATTTTTATCTGTCCCTTATCAGACTTATTTGAATTTCCTCAAATGAATTACATGTGACTTGTGCTTTGTAGAGGGTGGACCTCACTTACTATGCACACCATGAAAAAACTGGAAATGGGCATTGTAGTCTTTAATTAATAAAAAAGGAAAACACCGAAAAATGTGTATTGCCTTCCTTAACTCTTCACTCTTCAGGTGGTAATTTAAAGAATCAGTGTCCAGGAATCAAGCCTTTTCCAAGAAGAAAACAAGAGCCTTCAGTTAAAACCCATCCCATCTTCACGTTTATCTTTGCTGACTGTACATTCACTTCATTTAAAATTAACATGAATGTTGTTATGAAGAACGAATTGCTGCCTTTCCCAAATATTTTTATTTTTCCATGAAGATACAGTCAGTGAATTTCACTGCCCATTTTACTCCTTCATATTTAACCTAGAGGCAAGACTGTGATTTGACCGTGCTCTGAACTGGTTGGTGCAGATTTCTATGCTGGTTATAATTAGCAACAGCTCTGAGCCCTTCAAGCTCAACCATGCTATTACTAAAGCAGAATTTAACTTTAAAAATGTGCCAGAATTTTAGTGAATTCCTTATAAATACTTAGTAATAGTTGCAAATTTGTCATGATGTTTCTCATCACTCACTCCTGCTAGCTAATCCAATAAATGGTAGTATTACACTACCATGATTTATAAAATACTTTAATGATCTCAAATCAGATTCAGCCCCTACCCAGGACCTTCCTATAAACAAGAAACTAACTGAGGGATTGTATTAGTCTGTTCTCATGCTGCTAATAAAGACATACCCCAGACTGGGTAATTTTATAAAGAAAAAGGGGTTTAATGGACTCATGGTTACACATTGCTGAGGAGGTCTCACAATCAAGGTGGAAAGTGTAGGAGGAGCAAAGGCACATCTTACATGGTGGCAGGCAAGAGGGAAGTTCCCTTTATAAAACCATCAGATCTCATGAGACTTATTCACTATCATGAGAACAGCACAGGAAAAACCCACCTCTGTAATTCAGTTATCTCCCACTGTGTTCCTCCCACAACATGTGGTGATTATGGAAGCTATAATTCAAGATGAGATTTGGGTAGGAACACAGCCAAACGATATCAAGAGGTATTTTCTGGCACCATGTGGAGCCAGGCATGTGTTTTGATTGGCTGATGCTCATAATGTATTCATTCTGAGTGTTCAGTGCCCATACAATATCAATTTTAATTGGGTAGTGTTCATGCCTTACAGGTTGTCATCTATTTTGAATATCATCTCTGCTTAGAGGATCCTGAAAAAAAAAGGTCATCTCTTTTAGGACCATGTTCCTAATGTGAGAAAATTGGCTGCTTATAATCTTGGAAGTAGAAATGAAATGCAAAATCTCAAAAACCCATACATATTGCTATATCATATTCCTAAGACTCTTTTCAAGGGAAAAAATTGCCAATTCAATTGTTTAAAAATGAGACTCATTTAGTATACTAATTTCTTTATTCCCTGCCAATGTGGTTCTGTTTTCCCACTACAATCCTGGAATGAATACAAGGAGAAGAGGAAGACAACAAAGTTCTTGAGTCTCCTTAGGCAGAGCTAATGGGTGAGCGCCATATTCTTCACTTAATAGTTTACTCTCCTTAAACCACCATAGAATTCAGATCCTAAGATAAGGCAAATGCCATGTCATTTATGCCTTTTGTAATTTTTACGGCACCTGATATACTGCAAGTGTTCAGTAAATATTGACATAAGACAGGTCAATATTAAGAAAGGCTATGTATTAAATGCAAGAAATATTTGTCATTTGCTTGCTATAAGAATAATATTTGTGGCAATTTTGAGAGTCAAGGGGGTTGCATATAAAATATAATTGAAATTTAAATTTTGAAATCTGGAGGACAATGGCAAATAATTTCCATAGAAGTTTCTCCAACTTACTATGTGCTTGTTGAGTCACACTCAAAATATGTTTTCATTGATCAGATTATGGGATTTTTTTGTGGTGTCACTTATGAATAAGTTTTTCCTACTGAATCTTACTCCAGGAGTAAGGTTTCTCAAAGAGACGCCCTGGCCAGTGCGTATTTCACATTAGGTAGATACATTATTCGAACAGAACTATCTAGAGCTGCCCTGTCCAATACTTTGCCACATGGGGCTATTTAAATTTACATTATTTAAACTAAATAAAATATAAGATTCATTTTCTTGGTTACACTGGCCACACTGCAAGAGTTCAGTAGCTCCATGTGACCAGTGGCTACTTTACTGGACAATGCAGATGGAAGTGGTAGGTTTCCATTGTTGCAGTAAATTCTGTAGGAGTGCTCCTCTAGAGATGGCTACTTGGAAATGACCTTGATGTGTCAAGCATGGACTCCTTTACATAAACACACAATCCGTGTTTTCTTAAGCATTATGTCTGTGCACTCAGCCAGTTTCTATTTAGGAATCCTGCAACATCCAAGGCAGTTCTCAGCCGAATACTGTGTTTTGCTGATGTGGTAAATTCTTATCTCACTTCTGCAATGCAGAGAGAGCTATGGCAGACTCAGGGGAGTGGGATGAGAGGAGTCAATCAAAGCAAAACATCATGGTCAAGGTTGTTTCTCAGGAAGATGCAGCTCTCTGCTAATAAATAGGCAATGAGGGCTGCAAATTTATTTAAACAAATATCCCTCAAAGCTTTATGCCATAAAACCCTAGCCAGGGAAACCATACCTGCCCATCCCTCCCAGCTATCTTTTGCTTTGGTTGGTCTGTCAGATTCCAATGCATGCAGCCAAGGCTTTTCCATAGTTTACTCAGAGTAGGACCTAAGTGGTAATGCCAATACCTTGAAGACAATGGAGAGCTTGAGAGCTTCCCCTGCTCTGTGTGGTCCTGACCTTGGAAAACTGTTAGGGAATCTAAAGTTTGGTTGTACATTCCTGAGAGTTTAATGACATAAAAAGGTCAATGGATGAGCCTGGGCATGGTGGCTCATGTCTGTAATCCTAGTACTTTACCAGGCTAAGGTGGCAGATTGCTTGAGGCCAGGAGGTGGATATTAGCCTGGGCAACCTGGCAAAACCCCATCTCTACTAAAAATACAAAAATTAGCCAAGCATGGTGGTGCATGCCTGCAGTCCCAGCTACTCAGGAGGCTGAGGTACAAGAATTTTTTGAACCTGGGAGGCGGAGGTTGCAGTGAGCTGAGATTGCACTACTGCACTCCAGCCTGGGCAACAGAGTGAGACATCATCTCAAAAAATTTTTTTAAAAATGGTCAAGGGATGGTTCAGAGCAAACAAGAGATGCCATGCCAGTACCTAAACCTGTACCTATCATCAAAGTGCTTGTTGATGTCTTTGGGGAAGAATACCATCCTGTATAAAGATGAAGGAAGGATGGTCCTCTCCATGGGACAGATGAGAACTTGAAGAGTTCTGAGATGGGAGAATCAGGTGAGAGCAGGACAGGAAGCGAGGGTTCAGGGGAAGGCAATGTGAGGTGAAGGTCTTGATAGGCAGGTGGTTCAGCAAGGCTGGGCCATTCCCATAGGCCTAAGGAGCTGTTGCCATCCACTGGACCAAGAGGGCAGGGAGAGGTGGATGGAGTGATGTGGAGAGGGCCTCTGACTGCTGCCGTGGCCACACCCTGAAAACCTGTCAGGGAGGGAGTCGGAGTGACAGGGATCCAGCCATCCACTCCCTCTTTTTGGTCTCCTGCTCACACCTACCCAACCAGAGCCAGAGGTCCTGGAGCCCATCAGTGGGGTCCACATGGGTCAGTCTCCTGAGAGGACTTCTGCTGGATGCAGAAGGTGGGAATTGGATGTGGAGGGGCAGGCAGAGCATTTAGCAAGGAGAAATTGATGAATGGAGAATGTAAAGGAGAGGAGAATTAATGATGCATGTAAAGTCAGGAGGAAGGACGTTTTGCCTGGGAGTGCTCCACTGCTTACCTTCCTTAGGAATGAAGCGATTTACTGAGAAAAGTGTATGGGCTAAGAGCTCTGCTCACTGAAAATTTACTGAAAGTCATTGACACATTGCAGATGGGTGGGAGAAAAGGCGTACAAATTTATTTAATGTGTGTACAAGGGAGCCTTCAGAATGAAGACCCAAAGATGCAGGGGAGATTGTTTTTATGCTTAGACTTAACAAAGTATGGACAGCCATGTAAAAATATGACTGGACACAAAGGGCAAAGCCTGATGCGAATAGACTGAGTGGGAAAATCCAGCATGACCTGTCTGTCCAGATTCTTCTTGGCTTCTCTGAGTATCATTCCTTCCCACTGGGTGTGGGGCAGGACTCACTCTGGAATGGGAGTCTTATGATCTGTAGCCAAGCAAGATAGGTCAGATAATTTCTTCATGTCCAGTTTTTACGTAGAACATGTTTAAATTTTATGGCTGGCTTTAGAGAAAAAAAAGTTCTGGTTTCTATGGCCTGCCTTGGGAAAGCGGGATTGTATTTTTAGCTAGCCTTGGGAAAGAATGGGACTGAGAGACAAAAGGGGAGGAGAAGATCAAATAAACACTTTTGCTTCTGAGGTCTTTACTTCGGAGTATTATTTTCTGAGCCCCAACAGAGAGCATCATTGGGAGGAAAGGAATTTGGCTGCATTGAACTTGAGTAGCTCCCATGTTTGGTGCCCAGTTTCATCTCAGTAGAACAAGGAGATTGGATGGCGGGCCCTTGAAGTCCCTTCTGGCACTTACCTTCATAGAGATGTTCACACACATACACACACGCACACCCACAGACACACTCGTCCTCACCTGACATGACCCAGCTGTTAGGACTGAGGCTGCGCTATCTGAATGCGTGCAAGCATCCCTTGTCCCTGCTGCGCTGGGAGGGAACTGTGTTTTTATGGATGGTAAATATTTAATTTTCACAGTCTGTAAATCATGCCACAGGTGGTGATAGCCTCAGGGAAAACTCACTCTCCAAAATTTATGAAACAGATGCTCCGACCTTGTAACCCAGACCTCTACAAAATGCAGCGTGGGGCAGCAGGCTGGGTCCCTGGCTGAAAGCAACCTAATCATTGTCTTCCTTCTTTTCTTGGGGGAGCCATGTCATTTATAAAAATACAACGGGATTCTGAACCCAAGGACTGGTGGGAAGATTTGTGAGAATTATTGCCCATTGATGGCTTCAGACTGAGACTTTCGTACCCTGCCCTAATGATACTGGCTTCATGCAGTTGAAAATTGATAAAGTTCCAGGAAACTCTATGGGAAAATATAGTACAGAATGTATTGATTGTATTTCTCTTCGGAAACCTTAAGAATGTATGCCTGCGGAAGCCCGTTTTGGAACAGGAATGTTTACCCAAAGCCTATACCACATTGTACCTTGGAAGTAAATCTCTTGTCTTTGATTTTACAAGCTCATAGTTGGAAGGAACTTGCCTTGGGTCTCAAATGAGACTTTGGGCTTTGGAGTTAATGCTGGAATGAGTTTAGACTGTCAGGGGCTATTGAAAAGGGATGATTGTGTTTTGCAATGTAAGGACATAAGCTTTGTGGGGGCCAGGGTTGTGATAATATGATCTGGATGTCTGTCCTCCTGATACTCATGTTGAAATGTAATCCCCAGTATTGGTGGTGGGCCCAGTGGGAGGTGTTTGGCCATGGGGGTGGATCCCTCATGAATGGCTGGGTGCCCTCCTCATGGAAATTCTCGAGTGAGTTCTTGCTCTGAGTTTATGTGAGAACTGGTTGTTTAAAAGTGGGTGGCACCTCCCCCCTCTTTATCTCTTGCTCTCTTTTTCACCATGTGATACACTGGCTCCCCCTTCACTTTTGCCATTATTGTAAGCTTCCTGAGGCCTCACCAGGAGCTGAAAAGATGCTGGTGTCATGCTTGTACAGCCTGCAGAAACGTGAGTCAAAATAAACCTCTTCTCTTCATAAACCAGAGGCTTTTCTTTGTAAGCCTCAGGTAGTTCTGTATAGCAATGCAAGAATGGACTAACCCAGCTCTCACCATGGCAGCAGCAGGTGTTGGAAGAATATGCCCACCCTCTTGCCTCCTCACAGTTGCATGGCATGTGTGCATCTATTTGTGTATATGTGCATGTTTAGGTGTGTTCTGCTGTGTTTGTGTGTGGATATGGTGTGTCTGTGTGTGTATGCTGTGTAATGTATGTATGTGTGTATACATGCATGTATATAAATATGGTGTGTGGTGTGTCTATGTGTCTGTGTGTATGTGGTGTGTTGTGTAAATGTGCATGTGTGTGCATATAAATATATGGTATATGTGGCTAGGTGTCTGTGTGTATATGATACATAGCGTGTATAAACATATATGTGGTGTGTGTCTGTGTGATTTGTCTATGTATGTGTCTGTGTGTTTGTATGTCTCTGCGTGTGCATATATGGTCTGTATATGTGTGTATGTGGGGATTTGTGTGTTTGCGTGTGTGTGTGTGTGTGTGTGTGTGTCTGTGTTTGAAAAGCAAGGAAAGGAGAGAAACATTTGTTTTGTGTCTGCCATGAGGGTCAGCAAATTATAGCCCACAAGCCAAGTCTAGCCTGCTGCTTATTTTTATATGATCTGCAAACTAAGAATAATTATTACATGTCTAAGTGGTTGAAAAAAATCAAAAGAAGAATTAGAATTCATGACGTGAAAATTATACGAAGTCTAGATTTCAGTGTCTCACAAGGAAAGTGTATGGGAACATGACCAATGCTCATTCACTCACAGTCTGTGGCTACTGGCATGTGACAATGGCAGAATTGACTGGTTGTGACAGTGAATGAAAATGGACTACCTGGCCCTTTGCAGAAATTGTGTGCCTGCCCCTGGTCTTCCTCACGTGGGAACTTTTGATGGCTTACCTCATTTAATCCCCCCTTAATCCTGTGGTGCTTTTTTGTCTTCGTTGTACCAATGCTTGAGGTAAGGGCAGGAACTTGGAGTCATGTAGCTTTTGACCCCATGGTGGGCACACTATCTATTCTCCCTGCCAGGTGACACCTCCCCATGAACCTCCATTACTCTTAGGATAAAATCTAGGCTGGGCATGGTGGCTCACATCTGTCATCCCAGCACTTTGGGAGGCCGTAGTGGGTGGATCACCTGAGGTCAGGAGTTAGAGACCGGCCTGGCCAACATGGTGAAACCCAGTCTCTACTAAAAATATAAAAATTAGCCTGGTGTGGTGGTAGGTGCCTGTAATCCCAGCTACTCTGGAGACTGAGGCAGGAGAATCACTTGAACCTGGGAGGCAGAGATTGCAGTGAGCTGAGACTGTGGCATTGCCCTCCAGCCTGGGCAACAAGAGCGAAACTTCATCTCAAAAAAAAAAAAAATTAAAATCCTACCATGGCCTAGGAGGCCTAGCCAGGTCTAGCCCCAGCCCAACCCTGGCCGTGCACCTGTCTCTCCCCACAAATCACGCTCTGGTGCCTGTAAGGTAGAATTTCTCTCAGGCCCCCATGCCTTGCCTGTCTCGGGGCCTTGGTGCTTCTGCTTGGGCAACCCCCTGCAGCCACTTCCCAGATGCAGAGGCAGCAGCTTGTTTCTTTCCCAGCATGTCCTGTGATTGTGTGAGGGCTGATTGCTGTAGTAGATCACTCAGCACACATCACTTGTGTCATAATGCTTCCCTGATGGGACTCTAACGGTTACACCCTCCCTGTGCCCTACCAACCCCCAGACTGGATTAGTGCTTCTGTTACTATGTTGCCTTAGGCTTCTCCTTCAATTGTGCTGGTCACTAATGACATAATTATTTGCATATTTATTGGATGCCTACTTTCCTGCTAAATTCTATGAAGGTGGGTAGGCTCCATGCCAGCCTTGTCCCTACTGTGGCTACCTAGATCAGAGTATGCATTTTCTATGCAGAATACTTACAGAATGAAGGATTTATTCTAAAAGCAGAGAGGGAACATGACAATTGATTTTGCGTTTAAGTGGTGGTTCACATTGTTTGCAGAATCTCTCAGCTGTCTGGAACCATTGATAAGTGCACACGAGTGGCCACTTTCCACTCACTGGCTCACCTGGTATCCCAGCTTTTCAAAATAGGGAGACACAGGCATCCCCATGTGGCTGAAAGACACACCTTTAGGGTAATTATCATAATGTGATTTTTATTTTTTTTTTTGGCCAGGGGGTCACTGTAGAGTTGGATTTTCCCTTTGTGGAGTCTGAGAAGCATGATTCAGAGGAATGAGCCTGGAAAGAAGAGACTGAGCCTAGTGCCAACTTGCTGTGTGGCCTTGGGCATGTCACCTGACTCATCTGAGCAACATACTCATTGGTAAAAGACCTTGCTCTTCTCCCGGTGTGCCTTTGGGTGCTTGAGTTTCTTAATGATTGACAGGTGCTCATGAACTTTTAGTTGGAGGGAGGATTTCTGGATGTCCTACAATACTTAAGAAAAGCTTGCAAAACTTTCAAATATCCCCAGAGACATTGACATAATTGATAAGCCTGCTTATTTGAGACAATTTGTCACTATTTATATATTTGTCACTATATATATATTTCATAATATACAAAAATATAAAATATGTTGGTTATTATACATGTAAAGTACTCTGAATCTCCATGAATGCAATACCTTGAATATCCAGGGAAGGCTAAAATTAGCTTTGTTAGGAACTTCATCAAGAATTGCTTGGCATTTTAGAAAACATATCACCAATAGCACTGCCATTTGTAGTCTTGAGTTGATAATAGAACACACATACACCCATTTAATTTATAACTGTTGAATTTCTGGTGACTCCAAGTATAGATTTGACAATTTCATATGTCTGCTGGTGTAGTCCTATCAGACACTGCATTTGCTAAATCATAAACAACTTTCCTTTATATCTGCTTTAATCACATATAGTGAAGCATGTTGGAGTTTTTTGTCTAGAAGTTTAGGTATACAGGTAAGTTCCCTAATCAATTAATTTCAGAATAGTAAAATAAGCATTGCAAAATAATTGTTATTCAAAATGAGGCTGCATTGGAAAGCACTGGAGTCTTTAGACTATCTGAATACCAATATCCTTTTAGCTTTAAAATATGTCTGCCTTTCCCCATTCCACAATACCACATTTGATTTCTAAAGGAGGTTTGGCAAAGGGAAAAGAGAGAAAACCCAAAATTAGCATGTTCAGGTATCGATATCTTCTTCCATCTGTTCTTCTTCTTAACTGAATATTTGCATATTTATTGAAAACTTTTGGAGCAATAGAGGAGCATGGTGACATCAAAGCTTCTTGGGAATTGTGTTGTGCTCGACATTGTCTTGTTTGCAAAATAGATTTTTCCAGCATAAAATGAATTTAGCATTTAGATGCAACAAAACTTGCCATTTAACTGAGATATGGTTCTGTGTCTGCCTAGGATGTAGAAAACTGGAAAAAACGTCATTCAGACTTTAAGGAGAAAAAAGCAGATTAACTACCAAATCATGGCTTTTCCTGAACCCATCAGAGAGCCAGAGAACTAAGATCAAGGGGCAAATCAAGTAGCTGGCCATCCAAGAAAGGAGAGTCTCTCCTCCAAGAAAAGGAAGTGTGCAAGCCCTGAAGCAGAACACAGGAGGGAGGCATCTGTGCCATAAAAGGTTTGGAAGAAACCGGCCAAAGTTTTAACAACTTGCTAAGGCCTAGTGGGACTAGTAGAACAACAGAGAAATCTCAGGGGTACCAGCCACAGGGGGTCACACTCACTCACAGACTCTTCTGTAGACTTCCACCAGTGATCCCTCAGAAAGATTGCGGAGGGGAGCTGGAGAGAGCCTCTTTGGTAGTGCAGACCTATAGGGCATGATTGGCACCACTGAAGGGGTAGGGGTCCTGGGTGGCAGGGAAGAGGGGAAGAAGCAGAAAACCCCACCCTCTGTCTGGTGCTTCCCTCACTGCAAAAGCCTTCAGCTGTTGACAGAGGAGGCAGTGGAATTTCTAGCCTCCAAGGCATAGGAACAGACCCATTGCTGCTAAGGGAAGGCTAGAAGACAAAGTCCTCTACTCTGGGACAGAAAAGAGCCTGGGCTAGTGTATTAGTCTGTTTTGTGCTGCTATAAGGGAATACCTGGGGCTGGGTAATTTATAAAGAAAAGAGATTTATTTGGCTTATGGTTCTGCAGCTATACAAGAATCATGGTACTGGCATCTGCTTGGTTTCTAGTGAGGCCTCAGGGAGCTGCTACTCATGGCAGAGGGTGGAGGGGGAACAGGAAGTCACACGGGGAGACAGGGAGTGAGAGAGGGAAGGGAGGTCCCAGACTCTTTAACAATCAGATCTCATGTGAACCCACTCATTACCATGAGGATGGCATCAAGACACTCATGAGGGATCTGCCCCCATGGCCCAAATACCTCCCGCTAGGTCCATCTCCAACACTGGTGATCACATTTCGACATGAGATTTGGAGGGGAGTAAAATTCCAAACAATATCCGCCAGACTCCTATTCCATCACCATTAGGATCTCCTATCCCTAGAGCAGGGTAGGAAGGCTCACAACAGCTAGAAAGCAGAGCTTGGCTTTCATGGGAGGAGGGTCTGGGGACATTTAGAAAGCTGCTGGAGGGTGCCAGGATATTCCACCCTAAAATATATCTCTTCAGCATATGGATTATTTTGAGCTAAAGGCCACTGACAACCAGCAGATGCAGAAAAAGCTCTAAAAATAGGGCAAAGTTTTCTTTATGTAAAAGAAATTTACATTTAGAAAGGAAATTTCCATTTGGAAATGTGTCTCCTTCTCCCATACCAGGAAGAGGAGGATTCTAAACTTTTATCAATGGAGAAGACACAGACTTAAATTTGCACAGCAAATCTAACTAAATAACCTTTGTTTGCTCTACGTTTGCTGGTCCAGTTCCCAGAACTTGCCACCTTCCCTTCCCACTCCCCAGATTCCCCTAACCTCTCTTCCTTTGTTTAACCTAACATGGTATATAAGCCTCAATCATCTGCCACCTCCCTGAGATGGATTTTTTTTCTTTGTGAACTCCCAAGCATTTTTCATAAGTAAAACTTTTTTTTCTCTTGCTAATCTGTCTTTTATCAGTTTGATTCCTTGACCCCAGCCATTGAACCTAGGAGAGCAGAGGGAAAAACATTTTCTTCCTTATGCTATATTCTTTTTTTTTTTTTTTTGAGACAGAGTCTCGCTCTGTCACCAGGCCTCAGGCTGGAGTGCAGTGGTGCAATCTCGGCTCACTGCAACCTCTGCCTCCTGGGTTCAAGCAATTCTCCTGCCTCAGCCTCCCGAGTAGCTGGGACTACAGGCGCTCACCACCACACCCAGCTAACCTTATGCTATATTCTTAAGCCCCAAACACACAAGGACTAAGACTGATGTAAGCCCAGGACAACAGAGATCCCCTTGCTACCTACCACCAGCCCAGCAAGCACTGAGTGACAAATAGCAGCATCTACTGCTGGTGAAAGACAGGGCTTGAGCAAACACCCTCTGTGAGGCTGGCACATAGGGTTGTGCAAAAGCTGAGGGTGGAATAGGATAAATGAGAAAAACCCCTGAGCACTAAAGCTCCCATCCTAAGCGAAAGTATTGTTAATAGGATGCAAAACCTTTGGCACAGGGATGGTAACTGTATGAGTTTGCTAGGGCTGCTGTAACAAAGTGCCAAGACTGCAGTGGCTGAAAACACAGAGGTCTATTTTCTCATAGTTCTAGAGGATGGAAGTCTGAGATGAAGATATTAGCAGGATTGGTTCCTTTGAGGCCCCTCTCCTTGGCTTGCAGATGGCCATCTTCTCCCCATGGTCTCACATAGCCATTTTGTGATGTGCATGCATCCCTGCCCTCTTTAATAAAGACATCAGTCAGACTGGATTAGGCCTCAATTCTGACTTCATTTAAACTTAATTATCTCTTTAAAGATCCTTTCTCCAAATAAAGTCACATCGAGGGTTAGGGCTTCAACATAGAAATTTGTGGGGAGGGGACACAATTCAGTCCATAATAGTAACCATAACTGAAACAGAAACCCAAAGCAGTTCAATCCTAACTAGATTTACTCAACACCACTCCTTGTCTTAAAAAAAAAATTGCCTATCACTGTAAGTAGTTTTCCTATTGCTGCATGATCTTCATGGCTTCCATTTTTAATGGCTGCCTATGGTTTCTCTGAGTGCATTTCCTATTCTTTACTTATGCCCTTTCCTATCATTGCGTATTTTAGATTTGTTCCATTTTTTTTTCTGTAAGGAAAAATCCTTATGCACATCTTTTCCTATAGTTTGAAATAGTCCCTTAAGACAGGTTCTGAAAAGAGAAACTACTGCACCAAAGGTCATGACTCCTGTCATGGGCTGAATTGTGTCCCTGTAAAATTCATATATTGAAGCCCTAAAGTTTCAGTGTGATGGTATTAGAGATGGGGCCTTTGGAGGTAATTAGGGTTAAGTGAGTTCATAAGCGTGAGGCCCTAAGCCAATGGAACTGGTGACTTTATAAGAGGAGGGGGAGACACCCAAAAGCTCTCTGTCTCCAGCTGTCATGTGAGTACACAGTAAGAAGGTGGTCATCTGCAAGCCAAGAAAAGAGCTCTCACCAGGAACGGAATTTGCTGGCATTTTGCTCTTAAACTTCTAGTTCCCAAACCTGTGAAAAAATAAACTTCTTTGTTTAAGCCACCCAGGCTGCAGTATTTTGTGTGAGAGTCCAAGCAAATAAATTCAACCCCTTTTATATGCATTATTTCTCAATTAAAAAAAAAAAGTATCAATCTGCCCTTGTCTATATTAACAGCCATCTGCTTTTTTTCTGTTTATATAAACTTTTTTGTGCTTATTCCTTCTAAATTAACCTTTCTGTCATCTGTAAATGACAATTCACATGCATTCCCTCATGTAAATAATTTACAAAGCTGTATGTCAGATTCTAGCACTAATATCCAATAATTCAAAACCTTTGTATCTTTAAGCTCATCAATAACAAAGTAGTTCTTCTAATTCTGATATTTATCTTTTTCTCTCTATTTTTTCGATAATCCTGTTGATGTACCAGGAAACACACACATAATAAAAATAATCTCCCTCCAAAAAACTCAAACAAACCCCAAACCCCAAATTTAAAAAGTCCTAACGTCATACAAATTCATTCCTAACCTCTGTATTTTAACACAAACATTTTTCTAAAGTGTATTTATGTATATCTTAATACACAAAAAATGTTAGTTAAATCCTTGTTGCTATGAAATAATTTGTGTTAGTTTAAAAAAAGGAGAGGAAAACTTAAAACACTTTTCTTTCATGTGAGTCAGCAAATACTGTGAGTAGAAATTACATAAAAATTAAAAATGAATAGCCAATGAGAGATTTACCATCGTTGAATGATTTTACTTCTAAGATAAATCCTTGACTCACACTAGAAAATGGCCTCTGGGGGACTCCAGAAGTATCATGTCAATGGAAGGCTAAATTTTGTTCTGAACATTTATTTTATTATCTTTGATAGAAGCGACTTCAAAGTCGGGCAATAAACATTTATTAATCTTCCAAGGTTTCTTAGGACATAAAGAATAAAGTGATATCCTCATAGAATTTTCAAGTTATTGGTTTTGTCAAAGTGTTGTTTTAAGGTTGACTGTTGATTGCAATTTTCCCTATGGACTTGCATTTGAGTTCTCACATGAGCTAATACTATCTGAAAGAGAGAAACTTCTTTGCTTTATATTTCTTCAAAGACTGACTATATTGCAGCCAATGTATAGGTCAGGACTTTTTGAGATATTAGTGAAATTTTCAGATGAGCCAAAATTGTCACCGTCTTAGTTTGTTTTATGATGCTATAACAGAATATCTGAGAATAGAAAATTTAGAAAGAACAGAAATTTATTTCTGCTCATTTAGTTCTGCTCTGATCGTCATTATTCCTTTTCTGCTGCTGGGTTTGGGTTTGGATTGTTCTTATTTCTCCAGTTCTATGAGGTGAGACCTGGAATTGTCTGTGCTTTTCAGACTTTTTGATGTAGGCATTTAATGCTATAAACTTTCCTCTTAGCACTGTTTTTACTGTATCTCAGAAGTTTTGATAGATTATGTCACTGTTATCATTCAGTTCAAAGAATTTTAAAATTTCCGTCTTTATTTCATTGTTAACCCAATGATCATTCAGGAGCAGGTTATTTAATTTCCTTGTATTTGCATGGTTTTGCAGGTTCCTTTTGGAGTTAATTTCCAGTTTTATTTCACTGCGGTCTGAGAGAGTACATGATATAATTTCAGTTTTCCAAATTTATTGAGACTTGTTTGGTGGCCTGTCATATGAGCTATCTTGGATAATCTTCCATATGCTGATGAATAGAATATTTTGTAGTTGTTGGGTATAATGCTCTTTAAATATCTGTCAAGTCCATTTGTTATAAGGTAGTCCATTGTTTCTTTGTTGACTTTCTGTCTTGATGACCTGTCTAATGCTATCAGTAGAGTATTAAAGTCCTCCACTATTATTATGTTGCTGTCTATCTCATTTCTGAGGTTTAGTAGTAATTGTTTTATAAATTTGGAGGCTCAAGTGTCAGGTATATTTAGAATTGTGATATTTAACTGCTGTTGCTTTAAAGTTTGTTTTGTCTTATATAACAATACCTACTCCTGCTTGTTTTTGGTGTCCATTTGCGTGGAATATCTTTTTCCATTTCTTTATATTAAATTTATGTGAATTCTAACGTTAGGTGAGTCTCCTGAAGACAGCAGAAACTTGGTTAGTGAATTCTTTATTTTATTTTATTTTTTATTGCATTTTAGGTTTTAAGGTACGTGTGAAGAACATGTGAGATTGTTGCATAGGTACACATGTGTCAGTATGATTTGCTGCCTTCCTCCCCTTCACCCATATCTGGCATTTCTCCCCATGCTATTTCTCCCCAACTCCCCACCCCCTGCTGTCCCTCCCCTATTTCCCCTCAACAGACCCCAGTGTGTAGTGCTCCCCTCCCTGTGTCCATGTGTTCTCACTGTTCAACACCCGCCTATGAGTGAGAACATGTGGTGTTTGATTTTGTGTTCTTGTGTCAGTTTGCTGAGAATGATGGTTTCCAGGTTCATCCATGTCCCTACAAAGGACATGAACTCATCGTTTTTGATGGCTGCATAATATTCCATGGTGTATATGTGCCACATTTTCCCTGTCCAGCCTATCATCGATGGGCGTTTGGGTTGGTTCCAGGTCTTTGCTATTGTAAACTGTGCTGCAATGAACATTCGTGTGCTCTTAATCATCCTGCCTTTCTGTATCTTCTAAGTGGAGCATTTAGGCTGTTTACATTCAATGTTAGTATTGCAGCGTGAGGTACTGTTCTATTCATCATGCTGTTTGTTCCCTGAATACCTTGTGTTGTTTTTTTTTCTTGTTGTGCTATTGTTATAAAGGTCCTGTGAGATTTATGCTTTAAGAGACGTTCTATTTTGGTTTATTTCAAGAATTTGTTTTGAGATTTAGAGCTGTCTTTAGCAGTTCTTGTAGTGCTGTCTTGGTAGTGGCAAATTCTTTCAGGATTTGTCTGGAGAAAACTGTATCTTTCCTTCATTTATGAAGCTTAGTTTCACTGAATGCAAACTTTTTGGCTGATAATTCTTTTGTTTAAGGAGGCTAAAAATAGGATTCCAATCCCTTCTAGCTTGTAGGGTTTCTGCTGAGAAATCTGCTGTTAATCTGATGTATTTTCCTTTATAGATTACCTGATGTTTTTGCCTCACAGCTCTTAAAATTCTTTCTTTTCAATTGACTTTAGATAACCTGATAACTGTGTGCCTAGGTGACGATTTTTTTGCAATAATTTCCTAGGTTTTCTTTGAACTTCTTGTACTGAGATGTCTAGATCTCTAGCTAGGCCAGGGAAGTTTTCCATGATTTTGCCCTCAAATATGTTTTCCAAACTTTTAGATTTCTCTTCTTTCTTGGGAACACCAATTACTCTTGGGTTTAGATGTTTAACATAGTCCCAAACTTCTTATACGTTTTGTCCATTAAAATTTTTTTTTTCTTCCTGAGACTTTCCAGTGCATTTTGCATTTCTCTAAGTGTGCCCTTGAAGTGGTTTCCCGAAGTTGTAATTGTTTTTTATTTATGCTATCTATTTCACTGAAGAATTTTCCTTTTGTATCTTGTATCCTGTTTTTGATTTCTTTAAGTTTGAGCACTTGCTTCTTCTGAGCCACGTTTGTTCTTGGCTCCTATGTTGCCTCATTTTCTTGATTTTCCTGCTACTTCAAATTGTTTTCTTTAGTGCTTGTTTTTACAAGATTGCATGTTGGAGGACCGTTTCCCTGTTTCCCTTGTCCTTGTTTTCCTGTTTGTTTACACTTTTTTGTTAGGTAATTTTTTATGGTCCCGTGACTTTACACATCATCTATATGCTAACAGCTTCCAAGCTTGTCTTAGCCTTGTATATAAAGTGCTCCCTTTACATCTCTATTTCCATGTCTACTAGGCTGCTCAAACCAAAATGTCCAAAACAGAACTCTTGATCCTCCATAAAATGTGGAGAAAATCCTGGAAGTAATTCTTAATTCTTTTCTTTCCATCATTGTGACTACGAATCCATCAGCAAGTCCTGCCAACTCTACCTTCATAGTACATTTCCTCAGCTCATCCACCTGGCTCATCCCCATGGCTCCCACACAGGTCCAAGCCACCATCACCTCTTGTCTAGAAAACTACCCTAGACTCTTTGTGGTCTCCTTGCTTTCACTCTACCTCCAGTATGTGTCATTCTCTTAGCAGCAAGAAGAGTCTTTAAAAATGTAAATCAGATAATATTACTTCCTTATTAAACCTATCCAATGGTGTCTCATTATATGTAAAGAAAAAAAAATCCTCCAAGTTTTCTTAACTTGGCTGTACATAATTATTCTGACTTCAGTTATCCCCTCCACCCCTGTCCACCCCATCAGCACACGCACGAACTAGACGACCAGACTGCAGCTTCTCTGGTCTACCTACCTGCCTTCCCCACATTGGTTGACCTTCTTTCCATCTCATGACCTTTGTATTTGCTGATCCTCTGCCTTGAGTGCGGTGTTCACACATCTTCACACCATTTGAGTCTCAGATTTATGTCACCTCCTCAAAGAGAGAGCCCTCTCTTTTATGCCTGATAAGAAAATGGAGGCTCAGAGAGGTCCAGTAATTTGCATGAGGCTACCATGCTAGTAAGTAACACATGTATAACCTGAGCCTGGAGGGTCTGATGCTACATCTTTTGTCTTGATCACTATTTTATCTGTCTACTCACCCATAAAAGGGGCAAGAGAACACAGCATGGTGCAGGGCTTGTTGGGGGTCACACCTGCAGAAGATACAAAGAATGGAGGGAAGAAAAGGAGCAGAAGGAGGAAGTGAGCCCATGAGCATTTGTTGGCAGCAGTAGCAGAGTCCAGTAACAGAACAGTTGGATGTTTAATAATATGTGAATAAAATGAAGAGTGAACCATGAACTCCTCAATACAGCCAAGGTTAAGATATCAGATCGTGATACAGAGAGGAGAAGATCAGGGCTGCAAAACTAACTTACTGTCCCAGGTAGGGAAGTATTATTTATTTCCTAGGGAAGTAAAATAGGAATAAAAACCCAACTCTTACTTGTGTCCATGATTAGCATCTTATTCTTGATTTAACAACTCAGTATATATCCTCAGTAATTTATCACAGTGTGTTATTCTCAAGTAAGTTCTTTAGTTTACTATTACTGTTAAAATAATTGCAATGGATGTTGGTTGAAATAGAAATATCTGAAACTGGTGAATTGGGATTGAGCAGGAAAGAATGATGGAAAGAATAATAATAAGAGTGGATACCAACTGTCCTATTTGGTCATTTGGGTGTTCCTTTTGGGTACATCTCTATTCCAATCTTCTGGGGAGAGAGAAAGACAGGAGACCCCTATTTTGGGACCAGGAAAGAGGAGAGTAATTACATAAACACACTGAGACATCAGCATAGTCTTTAGTGCATATACTGAGTTTAATACTGTCTTCCCAAATTCATGTCCATTCAGAATCTGTAAATCTGCCATTATTTAGAAATAGAGTCCTTGCAAATGCAATCAAGTTAAGATAAAGTCATTAGGGTACACCCTAAATCCAATATAAATGGTGTCCTTATAAAAGGAGAAATTTGGATAGAGAGATACATACACAGGGAGAATGCTGGGTGAAGACAGACAGAGGAGAACATTGGAGTAATGCATATACAAGCCAAGGAGCACCAAAGATCGCAGCAACCACCAGAAGCTGGAAGAGATATGGAAGGATCCTCCCCTGGAGGCTTCAGAGAGAACTCGTTTCTGCTGACATTCATTTCAGACTTCTGGCCTCCGGAGAAGTGAGAGGATAAATGCCTGTTTTGATAAAGCAGGCAGTTTGTGGTCATTTGTTAGGGCAGCCTTACAACCTGACACAGCAAATCTAAATAATTGGCTATCACAGATGCTTCCTATAAGTAAAATTTCCCTGTAATTGCTTTTTCTTCTGTTGAAATAGCTTGTTTTTATTTTAAAAACTAGTTTTTAGGAATCTATATGAACTGACAGTACCTTCACATGGTTCCCAAATTAAAAACGAAGCAGGGAATGCCATGAAAAGCCCCGCTCCTTCCCTGGCTCCTGTTTCCCCTCTTCCCAGACATTTAAAAAATTTGTTTCTTGTGTATTCTTCCAGGAGAATCATGTACATCTACAAACAATTCAAGGACTTACTCTCCCCTGTTTTTAAAACATGAATTATAGCATAGCATACTCTGCTTTTCACCTTGCTTTGTTTCCACTCAGGTATATATCCTGGTAAACTTTCCACATCAGTGTATGCAGAGCATGTTGATACATTTTTATGGATGCAAAACTTTCCATTGTATGCTTAGAATGATAATATATCCAGTTGGTCCTCTCACGAAGGCAATTTAGATGGCTTCCAGTATTTCACTATTATATACAAAGCTGTAAGACATCACCTTATATGTACAGATGCTTCTTGATTCAGTTGGGACTATGTCCCGATAAACCCATCGTTGTCAAAAAATCCTGTCAAACTGGCAAGTCAGGGATGGCCTGTGTGTCATTTTATGTATTTGTGATTATATATGTATGAAAAATTCCATAAAAGTGAAATAGAATCCTATGGGCATATGTATTTGTTGTTTTCAAAAATCCATTTATTTTATTGTGGTAAAATATACATAACAAAATTTGCCATTTTAATGATTTTTAAGTGTACAGTTCAGTGGTATTAAGTACACTGATATTGTTGTGCAACTATCACCAACCTCCATCTCCAGAATGTTATCATCTTCCCTAATTGAAACTCTGAACCTGTTAAACACGAATTTCCCATTCCTCAGCACCTGGCAGCCAAAACGCTACTATCCATCTCTATGAATTTGGCCAATCTAGGCATCTTAGGCAAGTGAAATCATACAATATATTCCTTTTGTGCCTGGCTTATTTCACTTCGTATATGTCTTCAAGATTCATTCATGTAACATGTATCAGAATTTCCTTCCTTTTAAAGGCTGAATTATAGAGCATTGTTGTATACACACATTTTGTTTAACCGTTCATTGATAGACATTTGAATCACTTCCACCTTTTGACTATTGTGAATAATGCTGCTGTGAACATTCGTGTACAAACATTTGCTCTAGTCCTTGCTTTCACTTCTTTTGGATATATTCCCAGAAGTGGAATTGCTCAATTGTATAGTAATTCTATGCTTAATTTTTAGAACAATCACCATACGGTTTCCACAGTGGCTGCATCATTTTACATTCTCACCAGCTATGGTGGAAGCTCCAGTTTCTCTACAACCTACATCCTTGCCAATACTTGTTAATTTTTTTTGTAATAGTCATCTTAATGAGTGTGAAGTGATATATTATGTTAGTCATCTTGAGCCGTTATAACAAACATATTATAGACAGAGTGACTTAAACAATAAACATTTATCGATTTGGTTCTGGAGGCTGGGAAGTCCAAGATCAAGGTGCTAGCATGTTTGGCGTCTGGTAAAGACACTCTTCCTGGTTTACAGATAGCTCACTTCTCTGTGTATTCTCACAAAGCAGAGAGGAGAGGAGGGGGGAAGGGGGAGAGACAGAGAGAGAGAGAGAGAGAGAGAGAGAGAGAGAGACCTTATGAGTCTATCCTCATCAGGACACTAATCCTATTTATGAGGGCTCCACCCTTATGACCTAATTACCTCTCAAAGTTACCATCCCTTAATGTACACTGAAGTTAGTATTTCAACATATGCATTTTCTGGGGACACACATTCAGTCCAGAACAAATCTTGTGATTTTGATTTGCATTTCCCTAAGGCTTAGTGACTTTGAGCATCTTTTCATCTGCTTATTGGTTATTTTAATACCTTCTTTGTAGAAATGATTAAATTCAAGTCTTTTTTCCATTTTTTGATGGAGTTGTTTTTTTGTTGTTGTTGTTGAGTTCCCCATGATTGCTTTCTATATATTTAATATTATAGTATTTTTGTGCTATTTTTGATTTAAAAATTTATGACAGGTATTGACTATTTTTCTACCTTACATTAAATATAATTTATCCTTTTCTTTCCAACTCAGAGATACCTCAGTTATTCTGCTACTCTGTAATATGGGGACAACTAAGATGTCACCTGTGGTTCAAATATCCATCTGTTGCTATTGTTAAGCCAACTGTTCCACCTTTTTGACATAAAATTTTCAGTTTATTTACTTAGTTAAATGCTAATTAAATGTAGCAAGCACTGCTCTTGAGGTTGATGAAACAAAAATGAATTAGCAGTTGTTCCTGTCTTTGAAGAACTTGCAGATGAATAAATGAATGATCATAACACCGTGTGGTAAGGACTGTCATGGGCAAACACAGAAAATCTCTGGCATAATTTAAATCAGGAATGCCTTGAACTCTATTGCATGAATCAGAAGACTTACAGAAGTATTACCCATTTGGATAATCATCGATGAGAATCAGAACAAGTGTCATGTGCAATCTGTTCATCCCAAAATCATAGCCTTCCCAGAGACACTTCAGCTGCCAAATGGTACAGAAAGTGTGTCATACATCTCACAAAGAGAACATCCATAGAACGGAGATTATTGATCTACTTAAATTTTTCTTTGGCGTCTAGTATATGCCCTATACTGTGCTAAGTCAAGGGTAGGAATTGCTTCCCTGATCTCCTCCCTGTTAGCCCATAGTAATATCCATCTCTGAGGGAAAGACTGACAAAAATCTGGCATGTAACACCAATGGAAGACATCACTAATCGATGGTGGCCTTTCTCACTTAGTCCAGTAGTAGTTTCTTAACTCATGGCTGGAGGAGAGCAATACCAATCAATAGAGTTGGTCTTGGAATTTAAATTCACTTGCAATTTTGGCTGTCAAAAATGCCAGATATAGGTGACGGGGACATGGAAGCAGCAAACCACCTTGCCATGTATGCACCTATGCAACAATCCTGCATGATCTGCACATGTACCTCAGAACCTAAAGTACAATTAAAAAAAACATAAAAAAAGGAATAAATTCATGCTACAACTGAATCATGGTGGAAGCTAGAAACCATTATACTAAGTAAAAGATGGCAGTCACAAGGGCCCACATATTATATGAAATGCCCAGAAGAAGCAAATCTTCAGAGAAAGATAGTGTATTGGTGGTTGCTGAGGGCTGTAAAGGAAGGAAATTGGAAGTGATTTCTCATGGATATGGGCTTTTAGCGG
>PVKP010015740.1:0-49768 GCA_004027715.1 Plecturocebus donacophilus | reverse complement strand
TCTCGGAACACAGCCCTGTTAAGTGAGTCATGACTATATATATATATATAGTGTATATATGGTTTATGTGGTGTGTGGGTGTATATATGTAATTCATATGTACAAAGTGTGGATAAATATATTTTTAAGTTTTATTTTACAAAAGTATAGGCCATAGTTTATGTATGTGTGTGTATACAGACACACACAAATATACACACACACACATATATATAGCTTTTGCCAAAAAAAGTCAATTTTCAGTTCATTTGATGTTTTAAACATTATTTTATTGTTAAGTATTTAGTAGTTCTATCTACTTATTGATTCATTCTATAATTTAATCAATTTCTTATTGGTGAACATTTATGTTCCTTCTGAATTGTAGCTTCCATAAGTGATCCCTGCAATGAACAACTTCAGTATTTAAATCTTTGTATTTTCTTAGCTCATATTTGGTTCATAAATAATATCAACTTAGAACTGATTTAGTATTTTCTTAGGATAATTTCTCAGAAGTGGATTTGATGGGTCAAAGGATGAGGAAAGTCTTAAGGCTTTATTACATGTTCCCAAATTGCTCTTTAGAAAAAGATGCTAAATTGCATTTCCGTGACAAATGAATGACATTTTCTCAGCTATTACGACTGTGCCTGGATGCTTCTAACAGTGTATGCTCATATGTATTTGCAAAGAGATGGTCTGAAATCAGAATTTATATTTAAAAGGGAAGAAGAGCATAAAAGTTTGGAAAATTTGCAGTCCAGCATGTGGTAGAAATGAAAAGCCCATTTTCTGTAAAGGAATTCAAGACAGCTGCAGAAATTTGCATAAGTAGAGGAGCCAAATGTTAATAGCCCAGACAATGGGGAAAATGCCTCCAAGGCACCTCAGAGACCTTTGTGGCAGCCCCTTCCACCTAGACCTCCTGGAGGCTTGGGAGGAAAAAAATCATTTTGTGGGCCAGGCCCAGGACACCACTGCTCTATGCAGCCTTGGGCCATGGTGTCCTGCTTCCCAGCTGCTCCAGCTCCAGCCACGGCTACAGGGGGCCAAGGTACAGCTCAGCTGCTACTCCAGAGGGTGCAGGCCAGAAGCCTTGGTGGCTTCTATGTGATGTTAAGCCTGAGAGTGTGCAGAGGTCAAGAATTGAGGCTTGGGAGCTATATTAGTCTGTTTTCACACTGCTGATAATGATATACTGAAGACTGGGCAATTTATGAAAGAAAGAAGTTTAGTGAACTTACAGTTTCACATGGCTCATGAGGCCTCACAATCATGGCAGAAGGCAAGGAGGAACAAGTCATGTCTTACATGGATGGCAGCAGGCAAAGAGAGAGCTTGTGCAGAGAAACCCCCATTTTTAAAACTATAAGATCTCACAGAACTCATTCACTATTACAAGAACAGTACAGGAAAGACCTGCTCTCATAATTCAATCACCTCCTGCTTAGTTGTCCCCATGACATGTGGGGATTATAGGAGTTACAATTCAAGATAAGACTTGGGTGGGGACACAACCAAACTATATCAGGAACCTCTGGCTAGACTTCAGAGGATGTATGAAAATGCCTGAATGTCCAGGCATAATTCTGCTGCAGAGTGGAACCCTGATGGAGAAGCTCCACTAGGGCAGTGCAAAGGGAAAATATGGGGTTGGAGCCCCCACCCAGAGTTCCCACTGGAGCACGGCCTGGTGAAGTTGTGAGAAGAGGGCCATTATCCTCCAGACCACAGAACGTTAGATCTGCTGACAGCTTGCACTGTGCACCTGGAAAAGCTGCAGGCTCTCAATGCCAGCCTGTGAAAACAGCCTCAGGTGCTGTACCCTGCAGCGCCACAGGGGCCGAGCTGTGCAAGGCCTTGGGAGCCCACCTTTACTCTCAGTGTGACTTTGATGTGAGACATGGAGTCAAAAAGTTTATTTTGGAGCTATCAGATGTAATGATTGCCTTGCTGGGTTTTGAACTTGCATGGGGGCCTGTGGTCACTTTGTTTTAAGAAGCCTATGCAGCCCACAGAACCATGAGCCAATTTCTCCCTTTTGGAATGGGAGCATTTACCCAATGCCCATAATCCCACTGTATCTTGGAAGTAACCAACTTGTTTTGATTTTACAGGATCATAGGCAAAGGGACTTGTCTTGTTTCAAATGACACTTTGGGCTTGGACTTTTGAGTTAATGCTGGAATGAATTAAGATTTTGGGTGGTTGTTGGGATCACATGATTGTGTTTTGAAATGTGAGAAGGACATGAGATTTGGGAGGGTCCAGGGGCAGAATGATACGGTTTGGCCCTACATCCCCACCCAAATCTCATGCTGAATTGTAATTCCCAGTGTTGGGGGAGAAACCTGGTGGGAGGTGATTGGATCATGGGGGCAGATCTCTATCTTACCGTCCTTGTGATAGTGAGTGAATTCTCACAAGAGCTGGTTGTTTGAAAGCATGTAGCACTTCTCTCTCTTTCTTTTTCTCGCTTTCTCTCTCTCTTCTGCCAAACATGTGACTATGTGCCTGCTTTCCCTTTGCCGTCTGCCACGATTGAAAGTTTCTTGAGGCCTCTCCAGAAGCAGACGCTTATGCAGCCCACAGAACCACAAGCTAATTAAACCTAGTTTCTTTATAACTTACCCAGTCTTAGGCATGTCTTCATAGCAGTGTGAACATAGTCTAATACACCAGCAGTCAAAGAAAATCTCAGAAAGCTCCCAGAAGTAGAAACTGACCAGGCCACATTCTCTAATTAGTATCCAATAAACTAGAAATTATGGATACACCTTTGAATGAACAAAAAACTCTTCCAATGTACTGATCAGAACATTAAAAGCCACTTTCTTAAATAAAAATTGTCAAAGAGAAAATGAAATATAATTACACATGGAAATAAAGAAAATAATTAAAATAAGACTTTTATGCATTAAAAATATGTCGGTTTATCCCAAGCAGAAAGCAAAAGTAAATTAACACCCTTGCAATTTTCATTAACAAGAAAGAAGAAATGAGGTATAAATAGAAGACATTAAAAAAAAAAAAACCTCTAACACAAAAATAGATATTATTCTACAACTTGTTTCCCCATCCCTCCCCACCACTTAATATTTCATAAATATCTTTCCTTTTTAGGGTATGTGAATATCTTTTATTCTTTTTATTAAAAGCAGAACATTCTATAGCATATAGTACTATAGCTTATTTAAGCCATCCCCAAAATGTACATTTAGGTTATTCCCATGTGTTTTCAATTACAAGTAGTGCTTCAGTGGGCATCCTGTTAGATACTTTCTGCAATGTGCAAGTATTTAAGTATAAGACATTTCTAGCTTTGTAATTGCTGAGTCTAAGGATGTATTCATTCAAAATATTAATAGCTATTGTAAATTCCTCTACAAAAGTGATATTGATTTAAATTCCCCTACAAAAGTGATATTGACTTAAATTCCCCCCAACATTGTATGAATGTTCATGTTCCTTTATACGGTCACCAACAAAAGATATTCTCAATTTTTTGCCAACTGGTAGATAGTAAAATGCCAATACATTTTTGTTTTAATTGCATTTTGCCTGATTAAGTTGTATGGCTGGACATTTTAAACCAGTTAGATTCCTTCTGTGAATAGCTTGTCCATATCATTTACATGGCTTTGTCCCTTATTTCTTATTTATTTATTTTTAATATGTTTTTGAGGCATAGTCTCACTCTGTCACCCAGGCTGGGGTGTAGTGGCTCATGATCTTGGCTCACTGGCCTCTCAACCTCCTGGGCTTAAGCAGTCCTCCCATCACAGGCTCCACAGTAGTTGGGACTACAGGTATGTGCCACCATGCCTGGCTAATATATTTTGTAATTTTTGCGGAGATGAGGCCTCGCTGTATTGTCTAGCTAGTCTTGGACTCCTAGGCTCAAGCTACCCTCTTGCCTCAGCTCCTGAAGTGCCGTGATTACAGGTGTGAGCCACTGTGTCCAGACTGCCTTTTCCTTATTTACTTGGAACGATGCCTTATGTAGAACAGATTTTAGCTCATTGTTGGTGATATAGGTAGACAGAGTGCCTTTTGCCATTTAGAAGTTTATGTGACCAAATCTATCATTTATTCTTATGAAGTTTTATCTGAGTATTATTTAATTTGAGAGGACCTTCCTTACCCCAAGTAATGTAAATGTTTTCCTATCTTTCTGTTTTGTGCATATTTTTAGTTGTAAAAATGTTTAGCTTAATCCCCCTAGAATTAATTTATGTGTATTATGTGAATGGGTAAATTGAATTTGATTGTATTTTCCCATAGGAAAGTTGACTTTCTACGCAGTAAAAGAAATTATAAAGGAAAGGTCAGGCTGGGAGCAGTGGCTCACATCTGTAATCCCAGCACTTTGGGAGGCCAAGGAGGGCAGATTGCTTGAGCTCAGGAATTGGTGACCAGCCTGGGCAACATAGCAAAACCTGGTCTCTACAAAAAATACAAAAATATGCAGGTGTGATGACTCATGCCTGTAGTCCCAGCTACTTAGGAGGCTGAGGTGGGAGGATCGTTTGAGCCCAGGAGGTTGAAGTTGCAATGAGTCTTGATCATGCCACTGCACTCCAGCCTGGGTGACAGAGTGAGACTCTGTCTTAAAAAACAAGAAAGATCAATAAATTTAGCTATAAAAATTTTAAAACTTATATACCTCAGAAATAACAAGCCAAATTAAGAGTGTCAAAACAATAAGAGTGAAAATAACAATCTGCCACAAACATGGGAGTTAATACCTTTGGCAATCAGAAAAAGCAAACCTAACAAAAGTGAAATAAATTATGGCATACTCAGCTCTAGTGATGGGATTTGGGGTGGGGAGGGTGTTGGTCTCCAGCAGGAGGTGGTCTGGATCTTCTGGGGCGGGACTCCCAGACAACGGCTAGAAACCTAATGCTCTGTGTTCAACCTGGCCAATGGGTCTCTATTTTGTGTCCCTTGGATTCTGAGCAACGCGAATGTGTGCAGTGGTGCACTGTGCTGAGCACTTTGTCCCTGGGGCATAGTGAGATTTTAAAGGATTCTCTATGGGATCCGAAGAAACAAGGTGAGTGGATAGGGAGGTCAGTATAAAGCACAAGTCTGAAATGCTTTTGCTGCTCATGTGAAAAGATCCTGCAAAATAACCTAGCTCTGGGTGGTGTCATCTCACATGGGGAGCCCTCATCCTGAGCGTGCACAGGACCATACCCCAAAGCTGTCCCGAGGTACCACGTGGGTTAGCTCAGGGCCTCCTCCTGGGCAGTTGCCCTGCAGACCCCCATCTCACAGACTTCGACTCCCACAAGTCAAGTGGGGCTCATCCCCACCCCTCTTAGGCTCAGAAATTACTCTCATCCCTAAGTTTGTTGCCCACAGAGCTGTGTGGAACACGCTGTGGTGCACTCCCAAGCTTGTCTCCCGGAGTCTCCATGTCAGTCACCCATTGATGTTCCCTGATGAGTACTGTATTCCTGGTGGGACCACTTCTGTCCTGAACCCCTGCCCGACCTCACAGTCCTCACCCCTTGGGGCCCTCCTGCATAGGACCTTCTGCCAAGCCACCCATTAGATTCTCAGCACTGCTGGCTCCTGGCCTTAGCCCTGCCCCCAGGTTTGTCACTAGAGACAGATGGCAGCTCCAGCGGGGGCTTGAATCCTCCCCAGTGAGGTGGGTGTGGGTGCTGGCTAGGCCTGAGCAGGGTGGACCCTTAGTTCTAGGGCTGGCCACTTGGAAGACTTTCTTTGTCCTCAGGGCAGGCTACCTGGGGTCCAGAGTCAAGCTGAGTGTGTGGTTGGGGCCTAGGGCTGAGCCCTGAGGGCAGGGAAGGATGGAAGGGGTAGCAAGTGCAGGCACCCTCCCCATGGGCACCACAGGGCACTGGCTCCAGATTTCCAGAGGCCAAAGAACCCCTAGAATTCCAAGAATGGGCCTGGTGGGATGGCCACAAAGATAACTTGACTCAGATGATGGTAAGCGAAAGCTGATGAGCATGGCCTTCTTGGCCCAAAAGCAAAATTCACATTTCTGATTATGACATTGCAAGTACCAGCATTTTATTAGTTCTCAAATAAGTTCATTTAAAGAAATTTATTGAGCACCTACTCTGTGCCCTGCAGATAGAAGTGAATGCAACAGTAATTCAATAGACAACAGAGACTCGGAGGGTGAGAGGGTGGGAAGAGAGTGGAAGATGAAAAATTACTTAATGGGTGCCATGCATGTTGTTCGGATGCCAGCTACCCTAAAAGCTCTGGCTTGATCACGATGCAATCTATACATGCAACAATTGCACTCGTGCCCCATACATTTATACAAAACTCTCCAGCCCTCACTGAGCCTCGGTATTCCCCCAGTGTGGCTGTCAGTCCCCAAAAACCAGCAAACCCACCACTCACTGGGGCGGGCAGCGGGCAGCATGGCCTGCAGGCATGAAGACACCAGCCACCAATACCCACAGGTTCCTGCCCCTCCCACGGGTCTGCCTGGCATCTCAGCAGGGACCTGTGGAACCTCTTACTAGAAAGCAGATCAGCTCCCTTCTAGCTTCCAAACATTCCTTTAAAGGAGTTGTACATATTCATGATTTCAGAAAATTTAGATAAGCATAAAAAGGAATGCATAGAACTTTACCTACAATACCACCACTCAGAGGGGAGAATAGTGCACATCACTGCAGCTATACCAGTTACTTCCACACACTATACAATACTAGAAGTAAAAATTACCTCCTGAAATGCATGTGCGCGCTCTCTCTCTCTTTCTCTTTCTCATTTATATGACAAAGCTGGGATCATACAATTGACACTATTGTGTAGCTTGCTTCTTTCATGTAACAGTCCAGTGGAGGGTAATTTACATCCATGGTTCTTTGTGGCATTTCTAATGCTGCTTTATTGTGCCCCTTCACACCTTGGGTATCCATCAAAGCCCTTCTCACCGTGCAGCAGAATTTGTCACAAGTGCATCTTTGCCCCCAGGCTGTGAGTCTAGCGAGGACTGATCCCACATGCTAGTTACATCCCTTGCCCTCGGTACAATGTCTGCTACGTACTAATAATATTGATAACCAACAATTATTGAGCAGTTACTGTGTGCTAGGTTTTTAAAAGTCCCTCTTGAAGCAGTGGCCCCCAATTGCAACAAGTATGCTCTGTGTCCAGAGCTTGGTTTCTAATACCATTTTCCAGTGAAGGGAAACAGTTCCTTATGGCAAAGGGCAATTCTGGGACTGGGGCAGGAAAATACAAGATGAGCCTGGAGCATCCAGTAGTGCCAGAAAGGAAGCAGTGCTAGAAAAGCAGAATGCTAACAGTATGTTAAAGGAACACAGGAAGGAATTGAAAGACCTCCCAATGGCCAAAGCTAAGAACAAGCCAATAAAAAAATGCACTGAATTAAGACCTAAAGAAAAAAATAAATACCCAGGAGTCCACGCTGATATAGATGGCTGATCAAATAAACAAATGGAGGAGGAAAGGCACATCTTGCCTCAGGAGAATTCTAAATAGTCTACTAAGACACTCCGCCCTCCAGGAGGTGCTGCCTAACTCCCACCTGGGTAAGTATGGGCTGAGCAGAATGACTTCCTTCCAAAGAGGACAGCCTGGAAAGAAGGAAAAAGAGTCACTTTGCCACAGAGAAACCTAACCTATCTCAGCCAGGCGATCAAAGTCAACAATGATGGATGCTGTAGTCATGCTGAGAGTATGCACTGTTGATATCATGTGAGTGGAACCCCAAGCCCCTTAACCCCATCTAATCATTAAAAACATCAGATAAACCAACTCAAATTGAGAGCTATTCTACAAAATATCTACCAGTACTCCTGAAAACTGCCAAGGTCACTAAAAACAAGGAAAGCTGGAGAAGCCGTCACCACCAAGAAGAGCCTGCCTAGGCAGACAGGAGGCCCAGATGTGATCTGGGATCCTGGAGCAGAAAAAGGCCATTAGGTAAAAATGGAAAAATAAAAAATCGGAATAAAAGAAGGGCTTCGGCTGATAATGGTGCATCAGTATTGGCTCGCTGGCGTGCGGGGTGTGCACACTCATGTCAGATGCCGGCAACAGCGGAAAGGTAACTGTGCTACCTGCAACTTTTCTATAAAACTATTCTAAGTACAAATTTGAAATTAAATTTAGTTTTGAAGTGCCTTTCATGGATTATCCCTTTTCATCCTCACGTAGTCCTGTGGGCTCTACGCCCTTCCGCGTTGAGGAATAGGGCCCAGGGCTGAAGGGTTTTGCGCACACTCCCGGGGAGCAGCCCGGCTCCAGAACCTTCCCTCAAAGGGAAGCGCCCACGAGTACTGAGGGGGGTGCGCGCCCTGCTAGCCGAGCAGGCCATCACATCCCAGGCTGCCTGGGCGTCTGTGGCCCGGTCCTGTGCTGCCCGCAGAAGCCCGCGTGGGAGGAGAGCCCGGGCTTGGAAGCCCCGAGGGCCGGGACGTGGCCTGCACGGAGGCGGGAGTGTGGAAAAGCGGGAATGAAGCTGTTTTCCTTCCCAAGTTAACATGGAACAAGGAGCAGCTTAATCACACTTCGGGTTCAACCCTGTCTCCCGCTGCCATAGTTACCAGAGGCGGCTTTAACCAGCAGACTGCCCTTGACCGTGTTGGTTTGATGGACCGAGTGCAGTCCGGCCGCGGCGGCGTCCATTCCCAGGCCGGCCGCCAGAGGGCGAGCGCGCCCGGGACCCCGGAGGCTTCCGCTCGCGGGCCCGCGGGTGGCGTCGGCGTCTCGGGCCCCACCGGAGCAGGTCAGGCCTCGGGTTCCGTTTCCCAAGCACACAGGGAGAGTGGCCGCGGGCCAGGGGCGGCCGCGAGACCCCACGATACCCCACGCCCGCGTCCCGGGCAGTCCCCCCGGGGGTTGGGCAGCGCGTCCCGGGGAGCGGAGCCCGGCGCTCGGACCCCTGACGCCCCCTTCCCTCCAGCCGCCCCCCGCGATCCCACAGGTGGGGTGGACGGCGCCCCCTCTGTTTCACGGGCGTCTTCGCGGGTGATGCCCAGACTCAGCGGAGGAGCAGGACCTGTCCGTAGGTGGGGCCCGAGCTCAGGCTTCCCGGCCCCGGGCGCACCCTCTGGGCCTGGCAGGGAGCGCACCTGCTCAGCGCCCACCGCGGCGGCCATGCCCTTCCCCCGGGGGCAGCGCGGACCGCCTCGGAGCAGCCCCTCCCGCGGGGGCGGAAACTGCGCGGGGGCCCGGGGCCGCTCGGGAGGCGCCGGATTCGCACCGCCCTTCTCCAGCTCCGCGCAGCCCGCAGGGAGCCTTGGCGAGGCCAGGGCAGGGGGCGCAGCCAGGGCGCCCCAGGCTCGGCCGGCCTCCCCGCAGGTGGCGGAGCTGCACCCCTGGCTGTGCACCGCGCTGCTCCGGCCGTTCTCCACCTCGGCCCCCACCGCTCCGGGTCGGGTCAGCAGGGACACCCCCCGCCGTCAGAAACAGCCCTGAGGAAGGTTTCCTTCCAGGGGACCCTGCGGTCAGACCTCTCCCGGCGCCGTGTGTTTCTGTGCTTAATATCATCATTCGTCCATCAATGTTGACACCCAGAGCCCATGGATTCCTGGCGTGCGCAGGTGCTCAGAGGCGCCCGCTCCGGCATGCTTTATTTATGTGCGGTCAATATTGAAAGACTCCCATGTGTTTCCATTGGAAAGTGCGTATGGCTGGACCATTGCGTTTCAGGGGTTGCTCTCGAATGGAGGGTTGATTAAGATGTATGCGGTGGTGGCGGTGGCCTGACTGAGAGCCCGGGAAAGTCCTGAGGAGTAGAATCCCGCCGCGGCGTCCACAGGCCTGTTTAGGAGCCGGGGCTCTTCTCCGTCGGGAAGACGTGGTGGTTTGCCCTGCACGGATTGCCAGCTGCTTGGTATTGCCTGGGAGGAGCGGGTGGCCGGTTCGGAAAGTCAGTTTGCGGGTTTCCCCGCCTCTGCAGAGGCGCCAGCTGTGTCGCCAGGCGGCCGGGCTGGAGTTCGTCCACGCGGGCTGCGGACCAGGCCGTGTGCTTCCAGACGGGGCCGCCAGAGGGCGCGCGTCTGCGGCCGCGGGAGGCCCGGGGGCCCGAGAAGGGGGCGGAGCCAGCCCGGGCCCGGGAGAGCGTCTTGCTAGCAGGGGTCGCTGGAGGCAGCAATTCAGACGGGGTGGCCAGGCCGCTCCCCTGAGGCTAGCATCTTGGAGGAATTGCTTTCATTTCCTCCCGGCTAGTCCCTCTGCCTCGCACTTGCCGGCAGCCTCCTCCCTGCCGGCAGAGTCCTGTCTCGGCCCTAAAGGGCGTTCGTTTGAGGCTGTAACTTGCATGCAGATAGAGGTGGCGCCCATCGGTGGAGGGCTGGAGATGGAATCAGGCCCCTCTGACAGAGGCTGCATTCGAGCCAGAGCTCCGCTGCTCTGCTGTGGGCTGATGGCGTCTTCCCTCCCACCCTTCTAAAGAAATATCCCAGTCCTAAGCCGGCACCTCAGCACGGGACCTCGTTTTGAACAGGCTGTTTGCAAATTGGTGTGGTTCAGATGAGGTCATACTGGAGTAGAGCGGGTCCCTGGGTCCTTAATCCAATGACGGGTAAAAAGCCCTGCAAAGACACGGAGACACACAGGGAGAACGCTGTGTGACGGTGGAAGAAGAGACTGGAGTCACGTGGCCACAAGACAGGGCGCTCCCGGTACCACCAGGATCTGGAAGAGGCAGGAAGGGTTCTCTCCTGGAGCCCTCAGAGGGAGCTGACCCTTTGCTGTCGGGCTTCTAGCTCCCAAGCTGTGACACAATGAACTTCTGTTTCAAGCCACCCAGTTTGTGGGACTTAAGTTAGGGCACCCAGGAGACAGGCTCCACAAAAGGAGAAGGCGAGTGCACCCGCTGCCTGAGAAGGAGCCGGCGCGGCTTCCCCGGACCTGGTTCCATCTTGGCCTCTTTTCTGTGCCAGGGGTGGACATGAGAGGAATTGCAGGTTCCTGCCTTGGAAGGGACGGCTCTGGGATTGGCCCCACTGGGCGGTGGGTGGACGGGGCAGACTAGGAACCCTTCCTGGGAGGGTCACAAAAATAGCTAGCCACAGTGATCCTCCTTTCTAGTTAGGGTTTTCAGAGTTACTCCCTCCCAAGCAGGGACAGAGTTGATCGGTTGGAGAGCGGGGAGACTTATTTCAGTCTTTTAAAATTCAGCCTGGAATCTGGGAGCAAGGAGACTTATCGCATGAATGCCGCGTGTCAGGAGAGTTTCCAGAACGTGCAGCCCCACAGCCGATCATTGCAATTCAGCTTGGCAAAAATGCTCCCAACCTGTCCCAGGATTCTGTCGCGGAATCCCTGCTATATGAAAGCACCCGAGGAGAAGAATGCAGGGTCCGGAACGCTTTCCATTGCCCCGAGACTTGTCCTCACCCCATGTAACTCAACAGAGAGATGCTCAGAGTCGTGCCTTCCCTAGAGGTGGAGGCCTTTGGAACAGTGTTCCTTCTACCAGAAATGCAGGCAGGGCCGCGGTCATTGCCGCTAGGCAGAGCCTTGGCTCCATGCTCCATGAGGACCAGTGTGGAAGCTGCTCAGGCCCCTTCTTTCTCCACGTTCCAGCAGATCTGCGCCCCCTGCCAACACCCCCACCTCTTCTAGGAGCCTGCAGACCGATCGGACGCAGGCTGTTCACACCCAACCGTCCTCAGGGCAGGGCAGGTGTTTGACGTTCTTGGGAGACAAAGCAAGGCCGTCAGGTGCGCCGCCCTAGACCTCAAGGAGGTGAGTGGGCATCGTGTCAGTCTCCCCGAGGAGGGGGCCGCCGTGGAAGTCACTGTGGTTTAGGAGCGCGGCCATCTGCTGCCCAGGTCCCCTCCTAAAATTGCAGGATAATTATGGAGGTCTTTGTACAGGAGCTCTTTGGGGTCTTTGTACAGTTCCTGGCTTCCGGTAAATATTAATGGGCTGCCTTTTATTCGTTTAGCGAATGTTTTTGGAAGACGGCCTCGAACAAAAAGATCATATCTGTATGTTGTGCTTTAATTTATTTTCACCTTTTTTTCTCCTTTGGAGACCCCTAGCGTATCATCACTTTGTTTACCACAAATTAAACCGAGCCTGATTGTTTACCAGACAGTGGGCCTCTGTGCATTGCTCCACACTCCCCCCCACTTTTTTTTTTTTTTAATAATCACAACCTGGGATTCATTTGCAAGAGGCCCTAATCTGCATGAGAATTATACAATTAACTTTTGATTAACCACCTAGTTCTTTTGGAAACTGCGGTGTATAGGATACTCTGCATTTAAATAATTTTCCTTAAATTGGGAACAGGCCTTTCATTAAGCTGGCGAGTTTGACTAAACAACAACATTTGGAGATAATCAGGGTCAAAACAATAGGTAAGACGGCAGGGCTAGAATGTCATCTTTAAATATAACAGTGGAGATAAAGGCCCCCAGATTGCGCCTTATCAAAACACAAAAAATCAAAGCCCTCTCTTGTCTCTGGCAAAATGCGGAGGCCCCAGCGATGTGGGGGAGCATTGTCTGGCGGCCACCGCAGCAGGATCTGCATTCAGGGGGTCTGCCTAACACACATTACATCACGTAGGGCACTTATCTCCGAGCCTGACAATAATTATCGGGAAGAATATGCTCAGAATGACTTTTTTGTGATTTTTATGCTTCCCCAACACAAGGAAGGCGAGATAACAGCATTAGGAGGAAGGGGAGCGTCTCGGAAGACTCTCCCAGGAGCTGGTTCTTCGATTAAATTTGCTATGCCACTCCAGAGCCGCTGAACAAGTGGGAAGAAAGGCGGTGAGCCTTTTATATAGGGTAATAATAGTCCTGAACACAGCCCTCGCCAAAAGATAAGATCCATTGTCGAAGCAGACAAAGGAGCCGCATTCAACAGCACTGGAAGAATATCTATGAGCAAAGTTTTCAATCCTCTTTCTGTCTCCTTCTCCTTGTGTGTACCTTGCACCTGCCAGAGGGTGGTTCTGCCAGGCTCGGGGAAGAGCACACTGTGGGAGCCCCTAGTCAAAAGGCATCTGGGAAAGGCAGGGCCTTCGTCTCAGGGGTCACTGGGGGTTGAGTGAGGACTTTCTGAGGTCAAGGTCACACCTTTCCTTCCATGAGTCTCACATTCCTTTCTTCTCCAAAGTCCTCCAGAGGAGACCTTGATCTCCGATCTAAAACCCCAGAGATGCAGCAGAGGGTCCCATGAGAAGGAAGCCGTCCAGCCAGCTTTTTGTGTTCGCTCCTACTCGGTCTTGTCAGACTTTCTAGGCCTTCAAAGTCCCCAGGTGTTTATTTTCCCTCAACACAGTTATTCTGCTTCCTTCTCCATATGGGAAATACTAAGCAACCCGTGTCGAGCCTCCAACTCCAGCCTAGCATCATCTAAATGCCGATGGAATGTCTTTACAGATAAAGCCCTGTGCTTCCAGTTAGCTGCTTTGCCAAAGCTTTCTGTGCCCAGAGTGAATACAACATCATAGTAACCGTACACCTTTTGCGCTGTATCCCTGACCAGCGTCCTGGGGGGTTGGGTGTATCCTATTCTCTAGCCTTACAGGAAGTTGGCCCAGGACACTGAGAGGGATTCTTCTGGTTTGATTTTAGATGAGAATACTGTGTGGTCCTTCCCCTACCAACCAGGGAGAATTACGGAGGCTTAAGATTTGATCCACGGGAGTTTGGTTCAGCCTGTTGGCTCTTCCACTTGTTCCAGGGACACGAACCAAGGCCCTTTCCTGGCCGTGGGTGGAAGGATTCCCTGAACGCACCGACTCGGGGCTCTGAGCTGCTATGTTGGGTGGGGCGGGGATAGGGTTCCCAGGCAAGAGTTGGGTGACAATAGGGCCCCAACACGTGGAACAGGAGGCAGTGGGCCTGCAGAGAGACCTGCTGTGACCGTGGCAGACCAGGAGCAGCAGGGTCCTGGGTTCTTGGCACACATGGTGGAGGGGTGGGGGGAGGTGGCCAGGGAGGTGGAGGGCAGAGGGCCCCTCTAGCAATGCAGAGCATGGCTGGGAGACTCAGAAGGTGGCTCGCCCAGAAGGGGGAAGTGAGGACCTTGTCTTTCGACAGACGAGGCCACTGCTATGTGGCCTCCCGTAAGCCCTATTGCTTTCCTGAACCTCAGTTTCCCTTTATACCTCCTGGAGTTTTTCATAGCAAGTGCATCTGTTTGGCTCTAAAATGTGGCTAGAGGCAATTAGAGGTTTCTGGGAGCTTCCTTCTCTGGCAACTGGTTTGCCCTCCTGATGCTTTTTGGGGCTGGGGGGATTCAGTGCACACAGCTGGAACCTGTGGGCAGCTCCCTGATTGGCAAACGTTGTCCACAAGCTGTGCGCCTAGTACAGCATCAGCCAGCAGAGGTAGGAAGAGAGGCAATGCCCAGCTGGACATGGGCAGTGGCATCTGTGGCATCTTCCTCCAGGCTGACCCTCAAGCCTCACCCCGTCTGCAGGTGTTAGGAGCTGGGAAGGGCCGCCCCCCACTGCCTGGCATGGAGAAACCACTCTTGTATCCAAAGCGGCTGATGGAGGAGGCAAAGGAGCCCCTGGTGAGTGCATTTTCCACTGGAGCTGGAAGGGAACGGAGTGGACGAGGTGTCTGGGGACCAGGGGGCATCCGTGCCTGGTATTTCGCCACCTGCAGCCTGATTTTCAGAGATCCACAAAGGTTCTTCATGAGGAGGGGCTGTCTGAAGCCATCTGCACCCATGCCCCTGCCCTATACGGTGGCTCCTGCAGTGGGGCCTTTTGCTTCCCAAGGAGGCCTTTGCCCTGCCCAGACTCCACGGCCAAGCAGGGCTGTCATAGGTGGGTGACCCCAAGTCAGCATTAACTCCTCAGAGCTACACCCAACCCGTGCACGGGGACAGGGCTCAGACTGCAGAAGTTCGCTTCAGCCACATTTAAAAAAAATAAGGCGAGCCCATGAAATTGGATTTTTCACAACTTTCTTGCTGTGACTGGCTGATGTCGTTTTAACATTCAGAGAAAGATAATGTTCACAAACTCAATATGTCATTTTGGATTCTCAGTTAATTGGGCATGGGGCTCAACCTCCCCTGCAGTTTGCTGTGAGCAACGAAAGACGGATTGTTATTCCCACCCTCTACCACATCCTGTGGTCTGGCCTTTCTGAAAGTGAGGCTGCACGTGTGCTGCGTGGGCTGGGCATTCAGAATGTGGATGTTCTGAGCAGAAGACTCGAGGACAGTTGGGGAAGTAAACACCTCCCTTTGGGCTTGCTGATGGGCGTGATGACCGCATGCAGCTGGACCCGGCTTTGACCTTCACAATTAGGGGACGGGTTCCCATGCACCTGGTGGGTGGAAACGCTCACAGCAGAGGATGAGGCGGCTGGAGGCTGAGGCTATAATTAAAAAAGGGCTCACAGCAGAGGATCCTTTTAACTTGTCTCCATCTTATAAACACTGAGCAGATATAGGAAGGGCAAATTGGGGACTAGGAAGATTACAGTAATATAGCTTCTCAGCTAATTGATTAGCAATTATGGCTGGTAATATTGTTCATTTTAATTGTGTTTAATCTCGATTTTGGTAATAAAGATTATTGTTTTGGATTATGACTTTGTCCTATACTAATTACTAACTTGTGAAATTAAAGTGTATATTTTCGCATCCTGAAAAAAATTCCCAACATGCTCTTATATAATAGCTTTCTTTTCTGAACAGGCCAGTTGTTTGGGGTGTTTTATCCTTAACATCTTAGAAGGACTGAATTTTGACAAGCAAAGTGTATGATATTTGGTCTGTTGACCAATAAATAGAGGATTTATTTTAAAAAGTCATGTTTTTAAGGGAAGGAAAGAAACAGAAGATATTGCCAGAAATAAATCTGAAAAGTGAGAGAACACAAGGAGAGCTACATGGAAAACAGATTTTTAATTTTCCAGGGGAGGTGTCCCTAAAGTGAGGCCTGCAGATCTTGACTGATTGCAGCAGCAGGACCCCACCTCAGAGCCCTTGCCCCACTTTTCCACGGTGACACCTGCAGGCACTGGTCTCCTCCCTCCTGAGATAAATATCAGTTCGGCACATCTATTCCTTGTGCTTAGATTTTCACCCCACAAATGTTTTGTGTTGAGTAGCTCACGTTTGCTGCTCCCATTTCTTCCCTACTGCCTTGTCCTGACCCTTGTAGGGCAACCACATTCCAGGACCTTCCCCCCAAGCAGCTCCCACCAAAGACATTTCTCCAGATCACAGTCAGGATCTCAACAAGCCCTTGACCTTGTGCTTCTCCCTTTCCTGACCTGGCCTTGAAACGCAGCCATGAGCTACATAACGAGGCTTCAGTCAACAACCCACTGCATGCACCACGGTGACCCCATAGGATGATTCTGGAGCTGAGCTGAAAAGTCCCATTGCCTCGTGCCAGTGTGGCCCTCATGACGCCAGTGTAATACCTGACTTGTGTCTGTGGTGATGCTGGTTGTTTGAAAGTCTACCACACACAATTACGTCTAGTACATAATACTTGATAACGATGATAAAAGACCATGTGACTGGCTTATGTATTTAATACATTATGCTTTTTATTATTGTTTTAGAGTGTACACCTTCTGCTTATTAAAAAAAAGTTAAGTGTGAAACAGCCTCAGGCAGGTCCTTCAGAAGGTGTTCCAGAAGAAGGCACTGCTGTCAAAGTCTCCTGTGTCGGGGTGGCAGCTCCATGCCTGTTCCTGCCCCTCAAGACCTTCCAGTGGGACAAGATATGGAGGTGGAGACAGGGATACTGATGACCCTGACCCTGTAGAGGTGTAGGTTAATGTGTGTGTCTGTGTCTTAGGTTCTAACAAAAGAGCACAACAAGCAAAAGAAAAAAAAAAAAATTAGAACCTAGAGAAAAGCTTATAGAATAAGGATATAAGAAAGGGAATATTTTTGTTTAGCTATGTAACGTGTTTTAAGCTAAGTGTTATTACAGGAAAACATTAAAAAGTTTATAAAGTGAAAAAGTTACAGTAAGCTAGTTTATTGCTGAAAAAAGAAAATTCATTTTTATAAATTGAGCGTGGCCTAATCATGCAGTGTTTATACAGTACACAGTAAGGCACAGGCATGTCGCAGGCCTTCACACTCACTCACCCACTCACTCACCCAGAGCAATTTCCAGGCCTCCAAGTTCTTTTTTTCTTTTCTGAGACAGAGTCTCACTCCGTCACCCAGGCTGGAGTGCAACGGCTCGCTGCAGCCTCTGCCTCCTGGGTTACAGTGATTCTCCTGCCTCAGCTTCCTGAGTAGTTGGGATTACAGGCACCAGCCACCATGTCCAGCTAATTTTTGCATTTTAAATAGCGAAGGCGTTCACTATGTTGGCCGGACTGATCTTGAACTCCTGACCTCAAGTGATCTGCCTACCTTGGCCTTCCAATGTGCTGGGATTACAGGCATGAGCCAATGTGCCCGGCCTCAGGCCAACAAGTTCTATTTGTAGTAAGTGCACTATACAGGTGTCCCATTAAGAAAAACTTTTATGCCATATTTTGACTGTACCTTTTCTATGTTTAGATATGGTTAGATACGCAGACACATACCATCGTGTTACAGTTGCCTACAGGATTCAGTCTAGTAACGTGCTGTATGGGTTTGTAGCCTAGGAGCAATAAGCCAACCCTCTGGCCTAGGTGTGTAGACGGCCGTAGCATCTGGGTCTGTGTAAGCATACTCTGTAATGTTCGCACAGTGAAGAAATGGCCTAACAATACATTTCTCAGAAGCTGTCTCTGTTATTAAGGGATGAATGGCCATACAGAATTTCCTGAATATTCTTCCACCAGACACACCACCCAGGGTTCAACATACTCAAACCATTGTTGACAATTGAGAATACTTTTCAGTCTTTATTTATGTATTTATTTATTTTTGCTGACACAGATCAAGGGTTTCAATTTTTTTTTTTTTTTTTTTTTGGGTCAGAGAGTAAATACTCCAGTCTTTGCAGGTCTCTGTGGCAACTCCTGAACTCTGCTGTTACAGCAGGAAAGCAGCCATGGGCACCACGTGAGTGAATGCGTGTGGCTGGTGCCAGTGAAACTCTACACACGGGCAGGAGAATGGACTTGGCCCACAGGCTGTAGTTTGCCACTTGGGTATAAGTATTTACATGTATAAGATATTATATGTGTGATTAATTTGACATTACAATGGGAACTTTTTGTCAATCAAGTTTCTTTCTGAATATAATGTTAGCAGTTGTACAGTGTCCTGCTGCAAACATTGTCGTTATTTTATTTTCAGAAAGACTGTAGCAATTTATAATTTCACTGGTGGTGCATGAGATCACTTGCCTGTATCTACAACAGGCACATTGTTAAAAAAAGCAAAGGTGTTGCTAACTCGCTGGGGATCTGAGATCTCATGGCATTCTGGCTGGTGTTTTTGCTTGTCCCTGCCTGTTACTGTAGCAGTATTGATCACAGTACCTTAGAGTGAATCGATTCACTCTGAGATGTGTAGAGTGCTTTATGGTTTAGAAAGCCATTCCCTATGTGTTTTCTCACCCAGTTCCTACACGTTGCTGTAAGGAAACACAGACTCATCTCCATTATCCATAGCACTAAAGCTCAGCAAGCATCTCAGACACAGAGGCTGATGTACGACTTGAGTCTGATCTTCTGACCCTGAATCCTGCACTAATTTTCACAGCAAAGCTTCAGTCACTGGGCAGAAACTTCCCTCCAGAGTGACTTTCTTTGCAAACAGACTGGTCAACTTGCACACTGGGCCGTGTGGCTAGGACGTGTCCCTGACATACCACGGATCATTGCCACATGGCGAAACAGAGCTGCTGTTTTTTTTTTTCATGGTGCCCTTCCTAGCCTTGTACCTCCTCTGGGGCTCTCTGGAGACATCACTCTTAAAGGTTCCCCAAGGCGACCTCGTTGTGGGCAGTTGATCTCAGAATCCAGCCTTGATGCCTGTACCTCCCTTTGTTTCCTGGTCTCCTACCTTCTCCATGTCCTTGCAATTTTCAGAGACATGTGTCAAACAGGTGTCACAGCCACTGAAACAGAGGATGTAATCCAACCAAAACCCTTTAAAATAAGCTAAGTCACTTTAAACAGCCTTCTTTTTTTCTTGGTTTAAAGCAAAAGCATGGGAGTTTCTTGCAGTTCCCTCTCCCCTGCAGCTTATCAGAGCGCTTCCTCTTCCTGACAAGCCCCTTGAATGAAAGCTTGAAAACGGTACCCGGAGGTGAAGCTGGCACTGACATCGACCGCCGGAGCAGGGAAGAAAGCCGCATGCTCTGCCCCGAACCTCCCTCTGACCGTGGAATTAAAAATGAATCACATTCCTAATAAATGTCATCCCACACACTCTCTGAATGAACAGTGCTGAGAGCAGGCACTGGCACGAGTGAGCACTTCAGCGAGAGCCCTGCCTGCCTTCCTCCCCTGAAACGATAACTGTGTGCTGTGCCATGCATGCCCTTGCAAAGCCCCGCAGGTCCCTTTTGTTTGGGCAATTTGCATTTGTTAGTGTCTAAGTGTGTGGAATCCAGCTCCCAAACACATTTTTGGAGGCATCATTCAAGGGCATGCCATTGCAATGAGCTTTTGTGCTGAGAACCATAAGTGAAGGGCAGAGGGCTACTCCTGGCCTCTGCAAATATTATGGTCAGGAGATCACTGCTATTTGGGAGGATCCTTTTTTTTTCTTTTGCCTCAGCACTTGTGCCAGAACCAACTGCATTACAGGCTGTCTAATTGAGACTTGGCAGCCAACAGCCCGTATCAAAGGCAGCTCAAGCCCAGATCTCAGATCCCAGGCCAGTGGGCACTTAGTGTGTCTCAGAAGCAAAGCGTCCCGCCTGCTTTCCAGCAGTTCATGCCAACGCTGCTGCCTCAGCATCCCCACTGGCTGAACCATGGGCTGCTCCACCATCGGTTCCAGAAAGAGCCACTCGTGAGCTATTAAAGACAGCAATGAAGTGCCTCAGTGACAGCGGTGATTCAGGGAAAGATGGAGGAACCATGCGGGAAGGTGTTCTCCTTTTTCCACTGGGCTGAGTCTGCGAGCAGGAGCACCCAGCCAACCAGAGGCAGGCGGGGAAGGCCCCAGTGGGAGTGGGCATGTGGGAGGGATGGAGGATTCCTTCAGGGAGAAGAGCATAAAAAGAACATTTCATAAGTTCACAGGCAATAGACGTCAACCATGTTCTCCGATGTTTACTGAGCCAAGAATCCTATATCCAAGGAACACAGAAAGGAGAGCCAGTTCCCAGTTTAGTAATAAGAACACAGCTACTTGATAGAAGTGAAAAACCACCAAGGGGATGCTTTAAGGATTAAATATGTCAAATAGTTCCGTTTGGGCTCATTTCATCCATTTTCTGAATCTCAAGCTCCTTGTCTATAATAAGCAACTCTAACCATAATCACAAACACACAGGCACACGTGCACAGGCACACGTGCACACACACACATCCCCATACATGCACACTTTGCAGTTAGCATAGAGAGGTAGCACACTGGTCATTTGGGAAATGCGAATTAAAACCACAATGCGTCGTCACTTCAGCCTCACTAGGAGAGCTGCGGGTCCAGCTTCCATGGAGAGCAGGGGGGTGGGGATGACTAACTCCACTGGGTAGGCTGGCATCCATTCTGAACTAATTCTTGTGTGTGGTGTCTAAAAGCTTGAGCAAGCATGCACTGGACCAGTCAGGTGATCTCGCTGATGAGATGGCTCAGGGGGTGATCTGCAGGGCCAGGGGGATGTGCTGTGCTGTGCTGTGTATAGGCGCAGAAGTGTGGGAATGAGAGGGAGATGGTCTGCCAGGGTAGAAGGTGCTGGTATGACCAGGAGAGTTGGAGCCACTTCGCACGGCCTTGCAGAGATTAGGAGCTTGTGGGTTCCCAGGGATATTGGACAGGTAAGTAACATTAGGAATCTGTTTATCAGTGAAGTGCTAGATGCTCAAAGGGAAAAGAGCCTGATGAGACCTCTCTCTGCTCAATGCCACTTTTACAGCTCTTTGGCTGCCACTGCCCTTATGCCTCACCCTCGCCAAACACCTCCCACTAGGTCTCCTTTCCCAACACTGCCATGCTGGGGATCAAATTTCAACATGTGTTTTGGTGGTGACAAACCACATCCAAACCATAGCACTCTACATTCTCGCCAGCTTTTGGCGTTGTTAGTGTTTTGGATTTTGGCCTTTCTAATAGACATGCTGTAGTATCTCATTGTTAACTTGCCATTTCCTGTAACATTTGATATCAAACATTTTTTTGTATACTTGTTTGCCATTCGTGCACCTTCTTTGGTATCTGTTCAGATCTAAGACCTGTTTTTCGATTGGATTGTTTTCTTATGGTTGAGTTTTAAGAGTTCTTTGTATATCATGCAAACAAATCCTTTATAATGTATGTGTTTAATATATGTTCTCTCCCAGTCTGTGGCTTGCCTTTTCATTCTCTTAGCTGTGGATTTCACAGAGCAGAAAGCCTAACATCACTTTTCTTTCCTGGATTATGTTTTTGGTGTTGTACCTAAAACATCTTCATAAACCAAAGGGCACCTAGATTTTGTCCTATGTTATTATCTAGAAGTTTCATAGTTTTCCATTTTACCTCTATGTCTAGTAATAACTTGGAGTTAATTTTTAAAATAGCTGTAAGTTCTGCCTCTAGATTCATTTTAAAAAAGTTGTATGTGGAGGATCAGTTATAAGCAACTTTACTTCTTTGTGAAAAATAAGTTGATTATACTTGAATGGGTCTGTTTCTAGGTTCTCTCTGTTGTGTTGATATATTTATCTATTATTTTGCCAGTAGCCCACTATAACTTTATAGTAAGTCTTAAAGTCAGGTAGTGTTAGTCCTCTGATGGTTCTTCTTTAGTATTAAATTGGTTATTTTTGATCTTTTGCCTTCTCATATAAAATTTTAAATCAGTTTGTCAATATCCACAATGACTTGTTGGGATTTTTAATTGAGCTTGCACTGTTATCTATAGATTCAATTGGGAAGAATTCACATCTTAATATAGATTTTTTTTCTATCCATATACATGGACCATCTCTTCATGTATTTAGAGCTTTGGTTTCTTTCATTAGAATTTTATAATTTTCCTCATAGCAATCTTGTATATAGTTTGTTACATTTATACTTAACTATTTTATTTTTGAAGGGCTAATGTAAATGGTGCTATATCTTTACCTTCAAACTTCAATTGCTCATTGGTGGTGTTTAGGAAAGCAATTGATGTTTGCATATTAACCTTATATCATGCAACCTTGTCGTAATTACTTCTGAGTTCTAGGATTTTTTTTTGTTGTTGATTCTTTGGCAATTTCTACATGGACAGTTATGTCATCTATGAACAAAGAGTTTTATTCCTTCTCTAGTGCAATACCTTTAACTTCATTTTTTTGTGTCATTGCACTAGCCAGTATTGGTGAGAGGGGACATCCTTTTCTGTTGCTAATCTTAGGGGAAAAATTCTAGGTTCTCACCATGAGGATTTGCATTAAATGTATAGATAAATTTGGGGAATGTTCCTATTTTGACAATATGGAGTCTTGCAATAGAATATATTGCACTAAATATATAATGCTTATAAACATAGCATTACATGTTTGGGTGATATATGTTGCATATAAACATAGAATTTCTCTCCATTTATTTAGATCTTTTATATTTCTTTCACCACTGTTTTGCAGTTTTTCAGTGTACAAGTCTTACACTTTTTTTGTTAATTTTGTCTCTATTTTATTCTTTTTGATTCTGTTGTGAATAGAATAGTCTTATTATTATCTTATTATTCAGTGCTAGGCTAATCTCAAACTCCTGAGTTCAAGGGATTCAGCCACCTTGGCCTCCCAAAGTATTGGGATTTCAATTTTTTATTGTTGGTATACAGAAATACAACTGATTTTTGAATTAGGTTATTTGTGAATGAAGACAGTTTTACTTCTTCCTTTCCAATCTGAATGTCTTTTATTTACTTTTCTTGCCTTATCACCAGATTAAAATTCCAGTACAGTGTTGAATAGAAATAATGAAGGGAGATATTCTTGCCATGTTCCAATTTTAAGGGGAAAGCATCCAGTCTTTTGTGATTAAATGAAGGTTTCTCATAATTGCCTTTTATATAGCTGAGAAAGTTCCCTCCTATTATTAGTTTGTTGAGGGTTGTTTTTTTTTTTAATTATGAATGGATGCAGTTTCTTTGGCTTTTGTAGATGGATGTGAGCCACTTTGCCACCAAAGGACGAGAAAGGGAGAAGCTATAGGATTGAGAGGAAAATGTTGAAGAGTCTGGATCAAGTCAGCCCTAAGGCTCACCCTACTTCTCAACATCTCCATGTGGGAGCCAGCAGGTGTTTTTACTGCTGGAGACCTGTTGGGCTTCCTGTTAAGATCAACAGACAATCTTTTTACTGATAAACTTTCTTCTCCAAGTAGTCTTTTTCTTGAGCTTGGACCAACTCAGCTGGATGTACCATGTCCTAACTTTCCAGCCCACCCCACTGGATGTTCTGTGTCCTAACTTTCCATGGCTCTTTGTAGCTCAGTTGCTGCACATTTTTGTCTGCTCCCTTTGATGCTTTGTCTGTGTCTTGCTTCCCCTGCCAGCTCCTTAGAACAGGGTCATTGCTGCATCCGTGTCTGCCTCCCTTACAGTGCTTAGCCCTGTGCTTGCAAAAAGTTGATGTTCAAGTTTTTTATAAATGAATGCAAAAATACTTGAGCAATTACTACTGAAACTGGATTAGATGCTTTGATTCTTTCTTTAGAGTTCTTCCTAAATGTGAGTAGAATCGTCTTACTGATTTTATTTTTCTGGTTTTTTTTCACTGTTGGTATACAGAAATACAATTGATTTTTGTAATTAGCTTTGTAATTTTTGTAGCTTTTTATGTGGATTTCTTAGGATTTCTATCTATGAATTATGTTATCTGTGAATGAGAAGAGTATTTTACTTCTTTATTTCCGGTCTCGGTGTCATTTATTTATTTCTTTGAGTCTCCCGGGCTTGAGTGCAGTGGCGCAATCATGGTTCATTGCAACCTCTGCCTCCCAGGCTCAAGCGATCCTCCCACCTCAGTCTCCTGAGTGGCTGGGACCACAGGCGTGCACCCCCAACACCTGGCTAACTTTTTGTATTTTTTGTAGAGGTGATGTTTCACCATGTTGGCCAGGTGTGTCTCGAACTCTTGAGCTCAAGTGATTCACCCCTCTTGGCCTCCCAAAGTGTTGGGATTATAGGTGTGAGCCACGGAGCCCGGTCTAGATGACTTTTACTTACTGAGAAAATTGGTTGCTGTTTTATAAAAAAAATCTAGTCTTGGAACCATTTGCTCAATCCATAGAGAACCTATTAATTGGAGTGAGGGAGAAGGGCCCAGAAGTTTTCTTTCTTGAGAAGACCTCTCCCTCTCATCTCCTAGCTCTATGCTCTGTGGAACAAGACTGTAGTCACAAACCCTGTTTTACAGATGAGGCCTATTGAGATACCCAGTCCTGTCTGGTTTTACACAGCTAATTGGAGCAGGGCTGGGACAAGAACCCACATGTGTCTGGAAATGAACCTCTGGTTGTTGTAACTCTACTCATAAACCTGTGCCACCTCTAGTGTGATTCATGACCTAGAATAGCACCTGCTAGTAGAGTCATGAGAGTCTTAGAGACAATATTATATAATTATTTAGTTTCATAGTTAAGTACATTTAAACCAAGAAGGGTAAAGTGGGATTTTTTTTGGGAGTCACACTCATGGGGTGATGTGGGAGTCTTAGTCTTTCTCAGGGTAGCCAACAATCATGGCTTAGGGAAGTCAGTTTCTTCCTATAAGTAATGAAGAACATAGGGCAGGGCATTTTCTTATTGTACACATAAGGGAACCATTCAGCTGTGCCCCTTAGATATCAAAGAGATTTCTGGAAAGCAGGAGCTTCTATCTGGGGGGCTGCATCCTGTTAGAAATGTCATCACTGCTTAGCCTTTGAAATGAGATTGTCTTTCTGGACTCCACATTTCAGTAACCTGAAAAAAATTAATGAATCTACAAATATCAAGCAGAAATGCATTTCCTTATGACCTAAATGATTTGGGGGAGAGGATTTGTTACTATTAGCAGCAAAAGTGATTCTACTGTGAATCAAGCCATTTCTCCTAATCGAGGTGATGCTCCCTAGAGTTTCACTGTCTTTCCTGAGAGTTTCCAGCATTGGGCCTTCAGGGAGAGTTTGGGGTGCATTCAGTCTGAAAGGAGCAGCTGACTCCAGCCCTGGAGGTTAAGTGTGAATGGAAAACAACTGGTGAAGGGGAAGGAACCTGAAGGGAATGGAGGTAAGAGATTTTTCACAGCATCTTATAGCAGGTGCTCAAAACAATGCTTTTGAAAGGATGCTTGAGTGAGAGTGTCCAACTAGGCTGCAGCCTCCTCTATGAGGTGACCTATGTTCTCCTTTTGCCTACTTCTTTATTCCACCAAGCTGCATAGAGTATACATGTTAGAGTTTCAAAGGTCCCTTGAATTTTGAACTTAATCGAGTGATAACTGTTTCAGTTGTCCATTGCTGTATAACTCACACTCCAAAATTTAGTGTCTTAAAACAACTTTTTCATTTTTCTCTTGTATTCTCTGGTTTGGTTGAGTTCAGCCAGGTGGTTCTTCTGCTGGTCTCACTTGGAGTCTCTCTTGCAGATGCATGCAGATCATAGGTGGAAATGGGATTTCTAGGGGCTCCACTGGGACACTGGCATGGCTGGAGCCCCCTGCTCTTCATGTAAGCCTAAGCCTCTTCTTTCTATGTGCCTTCTCATGTAGTTTCCTTTGTAGTCTCCCCACAGAGCAGCTGGACATCTCTGTATGGTGGCCCAGGGCTCCAGGAAGGATTTCCAGAGGACTCTACTGTGCAAGCACTTATCAAGTTTCTGCTGTACTCTTCTTGCCAATGTCCCATTGGCCAAAGCTACTCATGTAACCAAGCCTAGCATCCCTGGGAGAAAAGACTACAAAATGGCAGGAGTACCAGGAGTCAAGATAACTGGGAGTGTCCAGTGGAATAGTCTGCCAGACACAGAGGAGGCAGAGGAAGCTTTCCAGGCAGCAGGGTGAGGCAATGCTACATGGTTGTCCTGTGTGGCTCTAGTTTAGGGTGAACTAGACATGGAGACTGGTGAGAGGCAAGGCTGGAATGGTGATTGCAACCAGACTGAGAGGTATTTCAATGCTGTGGGAGGAGTCTGGACGTTATCTTATAGACTGATGGCATGAAACCAGCAGAGGTCTACAGGTTGGGATATGTAGCCCAGGATGTGTGGTTTAGGTTAGCACAGGTGGACGTGGTGGAGGGAGATTTCTGGGGACCAGTGAGATGAGTTGGCAATGATGGCAGTGATCAAGGAGAGGAATGATGTGTGCTGAGGCAGTAATGAGGAATGGGGAGGAGCTGATGGTTTGACCACAATTTTGGTGAAAGAGCCCATGAGACTTGTAACTGATGGGCTGAAGGGGTGCAGGGCAGTGGTGTGACCACCTACAGAAGGAGTATGTTTCTATGGCACTGAGGTTTGGACACTGATGAGCTCAGGTTCTTTATGTTTTTATTATTAGGAACAAATATATTTTAGGGATAGGTCATGGGTATGATGTAACACAGGTCATGCCAATGAGAATAGCATTTTTAGGTACTTAAAATATGAAAGGCTGGTGGACAAAATTTAATAAGAATCCTAAAACTTGCCTGGGAGTTTGAGGAGAAAAAAATGGATTAAATTTTTAGTAGCAACCTAGCATGCCCAGCACAATAAATGTTAGGTCCCTGGGGACCATCAGGTGTCACTGGGATGATGGAGACCAGCCTCATTCTTATGTCTCCCTGGTAGGGAAGCTGCAGAAACCAGGTACACAATATTTGAGATATACAAGTAAGTGGTCAGCCCGGGAGAGTCCCTGGGCCTGGAGGCCAGGTGGCAGCCAGGAATGCAGGGCTCTCCCTGGGGCTGCTGGAGAGGACAGGGCCAGTGTGGGGCAAAAGGGAAGTTGAGAACCTTTCTCTTGCCTCCTTATGGCTTACTGATGAGGCTAGAGGGAGTTTCTGATTTCAGACCCCATGCCCTAGGAAACCTCTGATTTCACCCTTTGTTTTCCTGCCTTCTAAAGAAGGTGGGATTGCCTGGATCTGCAGGGGTCAGGGGCCAGGGGCTCTAATTCCTTTCATTCTTTGAGTTGCTTGGAAGGGCCTTGGGAAAGTGATGGCAGGCCTGCCTGTCACTCCTGATGGCCAAGTGGGATCAACACATGCGTTGTAAGTTTGTGTTGTTGTTCACAGAGCTATCACTTCAAACAGCAGCATCAAGGTCGTGGAGAGGTCCGTGGGTGTGTGAAGTAACTCACGTCTTCTTGCACACAATGAAGCTTGGTTTATGGGCTGGGAAAGGAAACATGGAGAGGGGAAGGCATTTCCAACAACCATTCTGTTGATCTGAGGGTTGACCTAGAAAAAAGCCTAACAGTGCCCTTAACTGTTCCTGGTGTATTGTGCCAACATGTATGTTAAAAGAATAGCCATGCAGGGAGGGCAGTGAAGCAGTGAGGTTCCCCGCTGTGCTGCCATGGGGAATGATGCATATCCCACACGTGGGCAGGGGCTGTCAAAGGATGACTCGGTGCCTTCTTACCCAGGGAACAGTAGACTCAGCACGGTCCGAATCCAAACTGATTTGTTAGAAATACCAGCTTCTCATTTGATCACTTGAGTTTCCAAGACTAAGTTGCTGCAAACGCTATGATTTAGGTAACATTTTCTGTGCCTTGGAAACTTTCTTTGGTGATTCTAAAAATTACTGTTAAGCCTGAATAATTTTAGGCTTAAAATAATTTTGACTTCAATGGCTAACAGTTATGGAGGGCTCAGTAAGTGTCAGGTACTGTGCTAAGGACCTATATGCGTGAGCCCATCCATTTGTCCTAGAACCCCACCAGATATTTGACACTATTACCCCCATTTTACAGATGAGGAAAATGAGACACAGAGGGATTGAGTGACAGCCCTGGTAGCATAGTGGGCAAGGTGCTAGCCTGGAACAAGGAAATCTGAATGCGAAGCTCAGGGCATCTTCAGAGGGCTGTCTCTCCCATTCCCTTCCTCCCTTCAGCCAAAATCATGGTTGGTTTGGTTTCTGGGATAAGAAGTTAAAGTGGCAAAGTAATGTCCTACAAGGAAGCAAATGACAACGTGCCCACCTGGAACCATCTGCAAAGACAGCAGTGGGAGCATGGAGGTGTCCACGCCTGTGTCTGACAGCAGAGCTCAGCGTCATAGAGGAGTGAGTAGAAGGAGCAGGAGGAGAGTGCCACACAGAGAGGATGAAGGGATGGGAAACACGTGCACATACACACATGCACACACATATGTGCAGGCATTCACATGAAGCCACTTCTGTGCACACTCATGGGTGCCTGTGCATGCAGCAGAGGAAGGGGAGATGGAGTGAAGGAGGAACTGAGTGAAGAACAACAGGCACCCGGGCAACTCCAGCAGAGCACAGGGCTCCACATGGAAGGCGGGTTCAGCAAGGTCAACTGGGATCTTTGAGGGGAATAGCTTGGGGAGGATGCATCATTTTTATTTTTATATAAAGGCTTTATTTTTTTAGAGTAGTTTTAGGCTCATAGCAAATTTGAGTGGAATGTACAGAGTATGCCCATATTTCCCCTATCCCCAAGAGAAGCACTTTTTTTGTTATAAATTTTAAGCTGAAATCTATGCAGCAATTTCTAATGTAAATGCTTGTAGTCAACACCCACTGAAAATGGGAAATGCTGGCTATATTGTGTTCTCTGTGAAATATTTTACAATCTAAGGCATAGCATGGACTCCTATTCCTATTGAATCTAGCATTCTTTTCATCGTTATAGGACATCCCTCGAAGATTTTGTATGTCCATGGGCTGAGGAGGGGGAGGTTGTCTCAGTGGGTCAGCTGTGCCCACTCCAGACACCTGGTTCCAGCTGGCTAAGCTGCAATGTCTGGAAATGGCTTTGAGCCTTGCCAACTGATGGGGTGGACAGGCTGGAATCAAGTATAGGAAAAATGTTACTGCACACTCTAAGTGCATATTTAGCTCTGCTTTGGGACTCCAGCTGATTTCAGAACAAACACCACTGATTTCAGAGCCCTGGCATTGCAGCCACTGGCCATGTCCAGCCATTCTGAACAGTTACTCAGCCCCCTTTTGTTGACTTGGGTTCACCTGGAGTTTCAATTCCAGGGAAAAGTTTTGTGACATCTACATCCACCTTGGCCCTCTGTCTCCCCACAGCCTACCTGGTCACCCACTTGCAGGCACAGTTGGTTTACCCTGATCCCAGTCAGGTTCCTCTGCTACCAGACCCAGCTTCTGGAACTGAAGGGAGAGTACATGTTGGTTGGAGGGAGGCTGCACACCTAGAGGTCTACAGGGCCACTGTGATGACCGCAGCCCACGCTAGCTGGATTCAGGCTCTGTGCCCAGCACCCTGCTAAGGTGGCATGTGCATCCTCTCATCAGAGCTATGATTATCCTTATTTTGCAGATGCTGAAAGGAAGATGGGAGAGTAGGGCTGCTCCCCTCAAGGCCACACAATGGGTATGTACCAAGTGGGGATGGAACACAGGTCTTTCTGCCCCCAGTCCAGGGTCTGTTGTCCATTTATCAGCCTCTAGAGCTTCAGATGGGGCCCAGCATGGTGGAAACCCCTAGGATGGGCGATTTCACAGAGCGGGGAGGGATTCTTGAGGAAAGGCAGCACCCTCTTGGAGAAAGAGGAGGGTTCTGGTCTCCTCACAGAATTTGCTCGGTGCACCAAAGAGTGTTCCTGACTGGGAGGGCAGGTGGAGTGCAGAGAGCCATGTACTCACTCTCCACCTGGGCTCCTGTTGGGAGAGAGATGAGTCCGCTTCCCAAGCCCATGTGGAAGGAGGCAGGGCTTGCAGCACGTTCTGTCCCTGCTGGTCCTCCAATTTCCACCCGTGTGTAGAAGATTTGAGCAGGTGGCCAAGGCCTTTCTAGCCAGAATAGTCTTAGATGCTAGGAAATACACCCAGCAACATCCATTCTCCACATTCTTACCTTTTAATGATCGAAGAAATACATGTGTCTCATAAAAATTGGAAAGTTTAGATTATGCAAAAAAGATAAAGAATTAAAACCAAGCCAAATCTTATGTGACACCATAACTGTTTTATCTCATATGTGATGTTATCCCACTATGTACTATATTCTACAATCTGCTTTTTCACATAACAACATACTTTGAACGTCTTTAACGCTGACTTTTAAAATGACACAGGTCATTTAGGAAGATCAGAATGAAGGAAAATTGATCAGATACATGCAAATTGATTTAATGAAATCAGTTGAAAGGCAATTTGACTGTTAGACTCTGGAATAGGAGGGATGATGAGGTGTTTCCCTCCTTCATGGAGTTAAGGGAGATGAAAGACACAAACAAAATTACATGGCTCCACATCGAGCGATCAACAATCTGCTGTCGCTATAAGCCAGCCTGGGTGAGGGGCCCTGGGAGAGGTGGCATTGGTGGAGTGGAGGAGCTTTTCTTGCCTTAGGTGATAACCATTTGCATTTCTATTGTGGGTGACAACCAGGCAGAGGAGTCCAGAGCTCTGGCCTTGGAATTTATGCAACTGGGTGCCAGGTTATGCTGTCACTTTCGGCTTGGGCAAATCAACAAACTCGCTAAGCCCTGGGCTCTTTCTCTACCAAATGTGGATACTTTTACTTATATCACTGGGCTGTTGTGAAATTTAAAGAAAATAAGGCATGCTGGGCAACTGAACACAGCATCTACACACTTTAAGTGCTCAATAAATTGTAGCTAGATATTATTATTTGAATTTGGTAAAATAGCTATTTATATCTACATCTGTTGCAAAATGGTCAGAAAACATGTGAGCTTTTAAAAAATTAGAAATAAAAAATTATTGAATAATTCTGTCTTCCACAATATGTTTCTAATAAGTCCAAGTAATTTTGAGAAGTTCTGGGGAGATACAGAGAGAAATATATAGTTGGTATCTGCTAGTTGTTTGGAAAGTCTATTGTGATTGATTATAGGCAATGGCTTATTCCTATACTGATGTCAGGAATATCTAATATTACTCTGAAATAATATTGCACTTAACAAATAGAATAACCCATTTGAAAATTTTATTTAACTTATCTGTTGAGTTCCAAACTCAACAGATCATCTATTTCCTCAGTACCTCCATGGAGGGGCAGCATTTAGAATTAATCTATTTTGAAGGAGGACAGATAATATTGAAAAATCTGTTGAAAAGAAACTCTCATTTATGTTTGGAATTAGGCACATTATTTCTGATAAATATAAAAAAATTAAAATATGGCATGTGTATACACATGGAACAGACAAAGCCTTCTGGTTTTTAGTTGCTAATCTGACTTTTCTTAGTGGCTGTCCAAATGAAATGCTCTTTTAAAACACATGTATACATACTCTCTCTCTCTCTCTCTCTCTCTCTCTCTCTCCTCTCTCTCTCTCTCATGGATGGCAGGATTCTAATTTCTCTTGCCACCTGTTAGTTACGGCCAAATTAAATGAAACCATAAGAGACTTGTGTTGTTCAGCTCCTGCAGTAACGACTTCTGTTTCTTGAAAGGCCTTTCTTTTTCCACACTTCCTTATCTGAAAAGGTTTACCTTGTCTTCTTACGAGTGGTTGTCATGCTTTAGAAAAATCACAAGCAGCAAAAAGTCAGAATTGTCAGTTGAGAAGACACTGCTTGTTCCACTGGGTACAACTGAGCAAGCAATGCTGGCAAACGATCTTTAGAAAAAACAGAGGGTGGGAACCACAGCTGAATGAAGATAAAAAGGCTTGCTGGCGTTATTCTCATTGAAGGCTGGCAACAGAATCTGCAGGAGGGAAGACGTCTATCAGATAGGTCATCTGTTGTGTAATGAAGAATAGAAGGCAGAGACAGGCAGGAGGAGCAGGTGATGCTCCCTCTCTGAGGGTCAGGAGCGCTAGAGAGAAACAGGAAAGCACAGCTCTTGTGAACTGCCCACCTTTAATTTACTACCAAGGACTCTGCTTGTCAGGCAGGTCTGTGAGGGGAGGAGAAACCCATTTATAAGGTTATAAGTAAACTTGAAAATCTGCTTTTTATTTCTCTGTGGTCTGCTTCATTACAAATTCATTTCTTTCTGTACAGGGTGTCTTTTTAAAAATGGTGAACTTATCAACAATTTTCTAGTCCTGTGCTATTAATATTCCTTTTTGAACATCTTATTCTGTGTGTGTGTGGTATGGCTTTATGAGGAAGAAGCAAAATGATGGTACTACGTAGTAAGTTTTGAATGCATGTCTTTGTCAAGGAGTTTTTCCCTCATACTGCTCTGCTCACAAAATGTATGGTGTTCTGCTAAAATAAAAAAAATGCAAAAGATATATTCTCCATGAAAGTAGATTTACAGATACCCAGTTTAAAACTGTGATGGCATCACTAGACTATTATGGCTTTTAGTTTCTATAAGAAGGTTCAGTTTGGCATCGTTATCTTTGCAAAAAGCAATGTGCTGACTTGGGAAGACGTGGCCAGGGCAGTCGGATGGGGCCACTTCAGGTCTGGGTGGGGCCTGGGGCACCCCTAACACTCGCATGAGCTGAAGGAAAAGAAATAGGAATCTAAAATGAGTTTGGTCCTTCGTTTGTGTGGGAACTAGAACCCTGCACTTCTACTTACTGTGAAGGTTACGGGAGACACCGAAGAGGCCTTTCAGCCAAATACACTTTGGTAAGATGTCCCCAACAAGGAACTGTAACTCAGATCATTTAAGAAATGTACTACCTTGAATGGGGTGGATGGTGACTCCCAGGGGATTCCACCTCCTCTGGCCAGCCTTCTGGAATCAGTAATGACCATTTGTGCTTAGTGAGAGATAGAAGAACTCAACCTTTCTGTATTGACTGGCTGGGATATCCACCATCCTAGCCAGGCATTCATGTCCCCACACAACTCAGAACTGTGGATATGGCGCCTGGACACCAGCCTCACCATTCATCAGCAGTGCTGGCCCTGGCGTGGCCCAATGCCTTTCACACATGCATGCATCATTTGTCGTGTCTGACCCCCTTCACAAATAATCTAATGGAGTATGATTCTTTCCTTTCTGCCTTCTGACATGCAGGCCTGGCCACGGGACCCAGCAGTAAATATCTATCTTAAACAAATTGCTGTCAGTGCGAAGTCACCAGGGATGTTTAAGAGGAAATTAGGAATTAAGAATTTGTGGCTATGGGTAATAAAAGATGGATTGGTTTATTTGTGTGACTCTGCAAATGTGTGCATTAAAATAGGTGGAAAAGACTAAAATAAGACAACAATTAGGCTTCTGAATAGATCATACCCAATTATCTGGCTATTAGCTTGCTAGTTACTTTGTTAAATTGGTGTGTGTGTATAACCTTATGTATATGTTACTGTGTAATGCATGTTGTTTATATATAAACATATGTGTATTACACATACACACGTATCCACCTACTGTATATATTAGAATGAGGAAGTTAAACAGACTAACTGTATGTTTCAATGGTGACAGTTTGGTTATCCAATGGTTATGCTGTGCGAAAGTGGCACATTAAACGAATGCTTGTTAAATATGCAGAGTGGTAGCTTTGGTTTGAATAATTTAAAATTCAAATTGAAAAAGACTGTATGCCCACATTTTAGGATTTAATCTTTTTGGCAATCTAAAAGAAAAAAAAGTTAACTGAGGCTAAATAGCTTGGTTATCCAGCTGTATGTATTTTATGTGCTGTGGATACCCTGAAATAAGAAGATTATGATGTTTAAAATCAGGTTTAGAGATGTATTTTCTACTTTTTAAGCCAGAAAACCCTCTAAATTGTTAGGCCTACATTCTTTAATCTCCCTGCTTAAGCCAAAAGGTGAGCTCAGGAAAAAAATATCCACTATTTCCAACCATAAAGGGGAGCTTAACGATGCTTTAGGAAGCGGCTGCGTGGTTCCACTGTCCATATCGGAGACAAAAACTCAAGAGTTGGAGACGTTGCTGCTGGCGGAGAGCTTTTTCCTCTTGAATGCATTTCCTGAACGATCCTGGGATGCTGTCCAGACACCAGCCTTGAGTCTGGTTTAGGTCTGGGGTGGGGTGGGGGTCCTTGAGTAATCCAAACTCTGCTCCACATGAGCTCATTGGAGATGTGATTCCCTCCTGGATCTGACGACTTCAATTCCTGCCTAGAGCCCAGACCTGTCTTCTGAGCCCCAGGCTGTACAGCCAAGTGCCCGCTGGCCATCGGCACCATGTCCAAGCTCACCTCCTCACCCACTGTCCTAGTTAGCTCAGGCTGCTATAATAGAATACCATAGACTGGGGGTGTAAATAGCAGGCATTTATTTCTCACAGTCCTGGAGGCTGGGAAGTCCAAGATAAAGATGCTGGCTGATGTAGTTTCTGATGAGGGCCTGCCCATTCCCTGGCTTGCAGATGGCTATCATCATGCTGTGTGCTCATATGGCAAGGGGATGGGGAGGGAGGGAGCCAGAGACAGACAGAGAGAGAGAGAGAGAGAGCACTCTTTTAGTGTTTTTTTCTTATAAGGGCACAGATCCCATAAGGAGATCCCATCTTGCCAACCTCATCTGAACCTAATTATCTCCCCGAGGCCCTACTGCCTATTGCCATCACATTGGGAGGGCTTCAACATGTCAGTTGTTGGGGACAAACATTCAGTCCACAGCACCCCTAGAGAAAACTAAAATGCTGATGATGACAATAACAGGGGCAAGAACTCTGTGATCACCTGGCCCCACCCCTCTCTTGGCTCTCCTGGTTAATGCTGTTGTCCAGCCTCTCAAGTCCTCTGAACTATTTTTTTTTTCATTTTCCTCTCCACTGACCCATACATATCTAATCAAAAAGGCTCGACAGTGCCCCTGCAACAGCCCTGCCATCCCCACTGCTGCTACCCCAGTGCGAGCTGCAGTAGCCTGTCTCCTGGACTCCTGAACCACCTCCAGCCGGCCTCCCTGATTTCCACCCCAGCCCTGTCCCCACAGTGAAGCCAAAAGGGCGGCAGTGGTCCCCTCACCTGCTGTAATAGTTTCAGAAATGTCCTCAGAAAATGCCCAGACTAAATGAGGCAGCCTTTGAGGCCCCCCAACTAGCTCTCCTCTTTGCCTCTCCAGCCTTCTCCCTCCCCTGCCTCTGAAGGCCACTGCACTGATATCCTTCCCCAGGTGCCTTTGGGTCTCTTCCTCATCCCTACCTGGTTAAGGCATTCTTGAGTTCTCAGAGCAGCTCCATCTGCCCTGGGAAGCTCCCTGAGATCCCCCTGCACTGGGCGGGCCAGTGAGCATCCTCAGACCCCAGACCACCCGGATCCTGTCCTGACTGCACCGATTGTTCTCTGTGTCCTTCCTCTGCCCGCTCTTCTGCCGTCTGTCCTGGCCATCGTTGTACTGTGCCCAGCACACCCAGCACTGCAGATGGAGCTGCACAGCTCAAATCAGATTTCATTTCCGGTTGGAACACTCTGAACTTACTGGACAAGATGTTTTTGTTGCAGATTTTTCTTGGATAACTTATTTTTTAATGACAAAAATGTCCATGATAAAGTCAGTTCTTTTTGAAAGTGACTTTAAAAATGGAAATTCTTTATTGGAGAAAAAAGTAAATAGGACAATTGGGTAGTTTCCCTGTGTTCTTGTTGCTTTATATTTATTCATGGTCAGAAATTCAGACCCTGGTTCCTGATTCCACAGGATCAGCTCTGAACGTAAAGGGTCTCTCCTTACACGGGATAACTCCTTGGCCTCTGACTTCTCTGGGGGTGGTGGTGGAGTGATAAACCTCTCCCCCATCTTGAACTTAGTTCCAAAGTCTGTAAAAAGGAAGGCAGGGGGTTAGATCATGTCTGAGGTGCTTTTCAACCCTGAGTCTCTATATTATTGTGCTGTTAAAACAAATATTTCTGTGGCTCAGGTAATGTCTTATAAAGTCTCAAGCCCATATCCTAAAGCAAAATACCCACATATGCCCCAAGAGAAATAAATCTGTCCATCCCCCTCCCTCTCTTCCTTCTCCTTATCTGCTGCTGACTTTTACCAAGGACCACAGGTGGCTGTGGTACAGAGGCTGCCCCGAGGGTGGGTGATAGTGACCCGTAGACTACATCCCTCTGAGGGCCTCAGTGCTGTGATGAGAACCAGTCCTTGTGACCTCTCCATCCTTCCCTGGCAGTACTAACCCTCAATCCCACTGGCCCTGTGTGGGCTCAGTCCCAGGTCGACATCAGCCTTAGGCAGGGAAGTGATTGTCCATGAAACAGGGGTCTATGAGAATCCCCTGGGAGCTTGCTCACATGCAAAGTCCTGGGCGCCCTTCATCACTTTTGGTTCAGGGGGCCTTTGGTGGGGCCTGGGAACCTGCGCTTGAACCAGCTTTTGGGGAGATGCTGATGCCGGCAGTTCAAGGGCCTTACATGGAGATTCGCTGATGATGTGCAGATTCAAGGTCCCAGCGAGGCACTGGGCCAGCCCTCTGCCTTTCAGGACTGTTGTGCTGCATTCACCCCAGTGGAAATGGATCCCACTTTAACAGCATAAATGCCTGTTTATTGCTTTTATACTGCCTAGGAGGGGTAATACAATTTTAGTCTGCGTTACAGAATACTAATATCAATAAATTAATATATTAATAGTTTTAGCATTCTTATAAATGATATAAATAATGTTATAGATAATAATATTTCATGGCTGGGATGGCTGGGGAGCTGGAGAAAGCTGACTTGGTAGTCACTCATCGTGGGAATGGAGCCTGCACAGGGTGGGGGAGGGGAGGATGAGACCCTGAGGGGAAAACATGCCTTGGGGCTCAGAGTTAGGGGAGAGGCCCGGCCCAGGCTGGGAGAGAAGCAGCAAGGACACCAGAGGCCCTTTCTTGCTGGGGCTGTTTCTGCTCCCAGCTCTGAGGTAGCAGTGACTGCACAGTATCTCAGTGGCTTTCCCTGAGTAGGTCAGTCCCAAGGCCTGGTCTCTGTCCACTTCCCTACATGGGTAGGGGCAGCGGGATTTTGAGCCCATCTCTGTAGCTTGATTCTCCAGATTCCCACCTGTCAAGGGCAACAGCCTGGGGTCTTTCTCCAGTGCCTGGAGCCGCAGAGCAGAGCTCCCACCACCCTGCCTTTGGAAGGCGTCCCTAATTCCTGCACAGTGACCTGGCGTTGGCTAGCTTCAGCCCCACCAGGCCTGGGGCCCAGCCCTCAAGTACCTCTTGGGGGGTGCCTACACCTTGGGTTCAGCTCCTCTGCACCCCATTAAACCTGGGTGATGGGCACATCTGCACTCAGCATGCCTTTATGCAGACCAGTGGGTCATTAGCAGAGATAAGATGAGTCCCAGATGTTAGAGGAACATGGCAGTGCTTCATGGACCACCACTGGGACAGATAAACACGGGGGCGCCAGCAAGTCATTGGATGCCAGAAGATTGGCACATTGGCTCCATCGTGAAAGGCAAGACGGGGGACATTGGGGGTGGCAATGGGGAGGAGGTGAACGTGCTTTTGTCTGAAGTATGGAGAGGAAGAGTGCCTACTTCTTGAAGAAAGGGAGTTGGAAAGATTTCAGTTGCCTTGAAAGGAGATGACTTACTCTCATCCTAGAATCCCTGATTATGTGAATGAAATCTCCGGCTTCTGAAACGCTGGGCTCGGCATATCCCTGGCCTTGCAGTGTGGAGTAGGAGCAAAAGTCTGGGCTCCAGGGTCAGCAGTGACCTTGGACAGAGTCCTTAATGCCCCTAAGCTTTCATTTCCTCATCTCTAAAGGGGGTAATAGCAATCCCATTCACAGTGCCCCTGAGAATCACGGAAGGTGACCTGCATAGGCAGTCAGCACAGGCTCGGTGCAGAGGAGCTGCTATTACCCTGTTGGCTTTAGTCCCACTTGCTCTGTCACCTGTGGCCACCCACACTTTAAAATCTGACCTTGGTCATCTGGGAGCAGGATTTTGGCTCCAACATGAGCATTTCCAACAGAATACTGAAATACAAGTGCTGGTTTTTGTTTTATGTTTCAAATGTCTTTTATTTGGATATAGTCTGATAGAAAATGTAACTGCCTTTTGTGTAGTACCAGATAATCAATAGCTTTGAGGAAACTAATGGGAAAATGGCAATACCTTGTATAAACTTAGGACTCTGAGAGAAGAAAAAAATGTTTTTGCAAAATGTAATAAAATGTTTGCATTAGAAACGTGTTTGAAGTCATCATTGCAGTTGCACTGTGTGCCAACATCATAATTCGTTGCCTATTGAAAAGTTTCAAAATTTGGATCATGCAAGGCTTCACCTGCCCAAGGTGTTTTCAAAGACAAAATGAACGTTGAGAAGAGACCATGGTCTTCCTCTAATGGACAAGTTGAGGATTTAATTAATGTGAAGCAGCCCAGTCTAGTTAATTATTCACTAAACAAAGATGCCCAGGGAGTGTGTTATGCTTTGGTCAAATAATCACAAAACTCTATTTTGTATTCTCTGAATAAGAATAAACATGGCATTTTTGGTGCCCCCTCTCCCACCCCTAGAGATGGTATTCAGTTCATTTTGGCCATGCAGGTCTGAACATATTATCTGTGTTTGCACACAAATGTTTAGAGTAAAGTTTTATTAAAAGGAAATCTCTCAAGATTGGAACCTAGAGAAATGATGATGATATGTTGGTTTCTTTTACAGATTTGCCCTCTGTTCCTTCAGGTAAAAAAATCCTGGAGATGTTTTAGCTTGTTGCTTCCTCTGTTGAAAGAAGAAGGGAAGCTATCATCATCTTGAAAAATCTTTGTTTATTCAATTTTAAGTCTGATTCATTTATTTGTTCAAAATTTGTGAATTTAAATGTTTGAGAAGTACTAGCAATTGAATGGCAACCAAGATTCGAAGCTCAGGAAAGAAAATCATTCATTGATTTTTTTTCATGTATCCATTCATTTCTTCAACAATCTTTCTTTGATGAATGAGTTGTGCCCCCCTGCCCTCTTAGGGCGGACAGCCTATGGTTGACACAGACATCTCCATAGTGTGAGTAACCAAGGGCCCCGCCAGGGAAGAGGCAACACAGGTCTGGAGGGTCTGACTCTGCAGGGCCGGGTGGAGGTGTCAGAAAAGTGGTTCCAGAACTGGAGACTTAGGTTTGAGAGGTAGCTTTGTAGTGATGATATGAGATCATCTTTGAGCATGAGGGTGAATAAACAGAAAAGTCGTTTAAAGCCTCAGTGGTCATCATCAACAAATTCTTTAGGCCTGAAAGAATGGAAATGTTTAAGAAGATTCTAGTAAATGCTTCTAGTAAACACATCTTTCATATCTGTAAAGAATTTTTGTTGTTGATTAGTTGGTTGTATTTTAATTACAGCACCATTGTTCACAAGGTTTCTGTGAAACAGTCACTCTTATTCCTGATGGAAATGGACGCCCCATGTAATAATAATGACTGTTAACATTTTGGCGTCATATTCTCCAAATGTTATATTCTCTCTCATTTGATGATAAGGTTTTTCTCTGTAGGAAAATGCCATGGTTGGTCCTAGCAGAGTCCTTCTGACATGATTATTTAGCGACACTTAAAAAATCAGAAGAGAGAGAACACATTAGCTAGCTCCTGAAGCAACATCTCCAGAAGAGTTTGGAAATGCATGGAATTCCCAGTGATGAATGAAGGCTTCATGGAGTATTTGCATGACACAGGTGTTCACCTTCCTTCTCCAGAACCTTTCCTTCCTCTCTCCCTTCCTCCCTGAATAGATATATTTTTCTTCTTTCTGATTTGCTGTTTTTCCTATTTAAAAGTATGTACTCATTATAGAAAAATTTTGAACTATGGAAGAGGAGAGAGAAGGAAAGGTCACAGCCCCCCACCACCCCAGGTGGTAATAATGACTGTTAACATTTTGGTGTTATAGTCACCAAATCGTTTCCTGAACAAGTTTCCTTTTATACATCTATGATCAGATGCTATGTACATACAATTTTGTATCCTGCTATTTTATATATTTAATATCCTACCATGTAACAGATTATTTACAAGTATTTCATGATGTGGAGTTCCATAGTGTACTTAACTCTTCCCTCCCTGTGCTCTTATTGGATACAAATTATTTTTAATATTTTCTGAGTGTAAATAACACTATGATGGACATCTTTTTGTGGAAAACTCTTTCCAAGTTTAAGGATTTTTTTTTTAAGTGAAGAATAGCAATGAACTGCCCAGTCAGAGTATAAATATCATCAGTACTTTTGGTACAGGTTGTCATTCACATTTCCAACATCCATCCCCATCAGGAATGAGTGTTCCTATTTCACAGGAACCTTGTGAACAATGGTGCTGTAATTAAAATACAACCAACCAACCAAGCAATCAACAACAAAAATCTTTACAGATGTGACAGATGCATTTACTAGAACTGAAGCTCCATGAAGACAGAGATATTCGTCTTTTTTGGTTTGTTTTTTCATCGACATATCCAAGTTACCTAAAATTAGCACAGAGTAGGTGCCCAGCAAATTCTTGTAGAATGCAATTATTTTCCCAAGTGTCCGTTGTGTAGGTGAGGAAGTGCACATGCCTCTCACCTGATGCACTGGGATCTGGATCAAGCCTGCCCTTTACAAGTCCTTGTTGAGGCGTATTTCAGTTAATGCTTTATTGGAAAAACTCAAGTACAACCTCAAGTGTAACCTATGTGTCAACTCCCAGGACAACTGTTTCTGGAGCCGATTCTTACTTTCTATTCCTGGACTCATCTTGTGAACAGGTTCAGCAGAGATGCTTTCCTGGTAGATCTGAGAGGCCAGGAGACATCGTTAGAATCTTGCTGCCTGCAGAGGGAAAAGTTGAGGGTGGTGGATTTTAAATGCCTTCATGCCCAGGGGGCAGAGCAGGCAGAGCACCCACTCATGGGCCCGGTCAGCCCTACCTGGGCTTCCATCTGGGCTCAGTTACCAACACACACACTCTTTCTGGGGACCCTCACACTGTGCTGGCTTGCGCTTCACTCTCTGGTTCCCTCTGACCAGCTCCCACTGGTCCTTCTAGTCTCAGCTCTGAAGTCCCATCTTTTTGGTAAAACGTCTCTGCCTCCTTTGACAGTGTCATGTGACATGGAGCACACAGGTGCCTCCACTGTGGTCCATATCTTGTTGAGTCGTAATTGTGTAATTGTCGTTCTCAAGTCAACCTTGCATAGAAGATCTGAGGACCAATTCTTTTTATTTTTTTGGCCAAAGTTGGTCAGCTGCCCCCAGGTAATTCTTATGCTTGCTGAGGTTTGAGAACGGTGGCTTTTTTGGGGGTTAGAAAGCCACCTGGAGTCTCTGCGGGGGAGCCATCTCTCAGGAATCATAACAGATTTCAGAGAACAACTGCAGCCATCTCTGGGCGCATCTGCACAGCAGGGGATCCGCAGCCAGGATTTGAGTTTCTTTCCTCCCCGTCACCCATAAGGAAAGGCAGGACTCATGGCAGAACTTTTTTTTTTTTTTTTTTTCAAAAAAAACTTACATAAACTGTTAAAGTTTCTTTCTACAACAAAATGAAAATAAAGGGTAAGTTATAAAGGCTGCCTCTTAATAAGACAGCAGTTAAATTGCAGCTGTACATCATCGGCCACTATGAGAAACTACTTTCATAATTGTTTTAATTTTCTCTCTTGGTGTTATGAAGACCTTTATTACACACAGTTCTATATTAGCACCTTTATTTGTAATGAACTAAAGGTTGGAAGAAAATTGAGGTTAAAACATGGCCCAGCTTCTGATGGCAAAAAGTAAAGTAAAACTCTCATCTAAAAGAATTAAATCTAAGCGTGACGCTCTAAAAACCAGGAATCATTCCACATCTCTTTCATTTGAACTCCTCACCTTCCTCCTGTGTGTCTCCTGAACATGGACTTTATGCATGTTGTTATGTTATAGATGTGACATAGATACAAGTTCTATCACTTGGTGTTTCAATGTTCAGGATGAGTATTTGCTCATGAACCCCTAGATTTTTTCCCCCAACTTATGATAAAGAAAGTTTTCTCTTTAATGAAAGGTCAAAAAGTTTTTCCATTGAAAAAACTAAATTTTCAAAAATTGTTTTTTTCTTTTAGCAGTCAAAAGCAGCAGATGGTTCGATGTCATAGATTTTTAAAAATCTTTATTGTTTTTTCGTTTTCTGGAGAAAAGCTGTACATTGCAATTCATTTTTCTTTGAAATTCATTTGCAGTTGGGAATAGAGCAACACATCCAATAGTTGTGCATGTGTCGTAGTAGGGGGATCTGGTCAAATTTTTAAAGCAAGTCTCTTTTTTGGAATAAAAGTCAAGGGAGATGTTACTAAGGAAACATTTCTCTACCAAACAGGCATCAGGTTGTGGTAATCATTTAGAAGCTATTTTGTCACCACACAAGATAACGGTTTTTTCGTGTTACTTTGAATCTTCTATGACTCCTGGACTTGCCCACAGAACAGCAAAAAGCCTGCTCTGGCCCGTGGGAAGGTTTCAGAGAAACAACTTCTGCGTCTCCCAAATGGAGTGGATGAATATTGGAACCACAGAGAAACTAAGATCCGGGAGATCATTATTTGAGGTCAGGAGGTTTCCTGCTAAAAACCTTCTATTTAAACCCAAGGGGAATGGACCAAAGCATTTTTATCAGAAGGCTCTGGAGTCAGGCACATGCTTTGACTGCTGGCGCAAGGCTTTTGACCTGTGAAATTCCAGAGCCAGCGTTTGAACTGAGGCTTTAAGGGGACGAGTGGCAACTGCACTTGCTGGCGAGGGGGAGTTTTTAGAGTCGCGTGTCTGTTTGAGCGCACTGTAGAGGGGGCTCTGAGCTCTTATAAACCACGTTACATTTCAAAGTGGTTGGCATCATTAAGCCTTCCTTCTGACAAACTTGAGTCAGAGGCTCTGTTGTTTTTTGCTAAACAGCCAAATAGCAGCCAAACCAAAGTCAGGTGATGACTTGAATAACACTGCCTATGAATTAGTATGCAAAGTGTGACCTGAGAGTCTTGGGACCTGTAAATGGATTCTAACCCTATTCCTAATAGGTGGAGTCTAAAGACGGCTGTGAGTGGAGGAGACTCTCTTTGGAGCAAAGATCCACCAAGGAGGCAGCTTTCAAAAGGGAAAACATTTATTCAGATGTATAAGCTCGTATGTATTTAAAAAAATTAAAATCTCACGACTCTGCAGCATGCCTCAGTTTGCTTTCTCCCAGTCGGCACCTACATACATCACATAAACAAAGACTCAAATGGGACTCACTGTAATGTTTTCTGGTTAAGAATTAATAGGATTGCAGGTTTGTTATGAATGGAAGAAATGACTAGACTCCTGATCAAACATCAGATCAATGACTCGTTTGTTTCCTATTGATCTGGTGGCTGTAGAGGTTGGGTGTGGGTCTCATCCCACCAGTGGCTTTCTAGTCAGTAAAGTTTCAGCGAGGGGAGAGCCTGCACCCTTGGCATGCTCGAGTCTTGTCCCTCCTGTCCCTTCCCTCACATTTAGCATCATGTGGACAATTCCTGTCTTGAAGAAAGACTGTTTCCAAATTCAGAAAATGGAATTTTTGGGCCAGCCCTGATCCTATGCAACTTTCGCTAAATCTTTTCCTCGCTCGGCCTGAGCAAAGGTGTGCTGCTGTGGGGAACACATTATTTACAACTCAGTCTTAAGAACCAGGTGAGGGCCGGGCGCGGTGGCTCACGCCTGTAATCCCAGCACTTTGGGAGGCCGAGGCAGGTGGATCATCTGAGGTCAGGAGTTTAAGATCAGACTGACCAACATGCAAAAACCATGCCTCTACTAAAAATACAAAAACAATTAGTTGGGCGTGGTGGTGCACGCCTGTGCTCCCCGCTACTTGGGAGGCTGAGGTAGGAGAATCTCTTGAACCTGGGAGGTGGAGGTTGCAGTGAGCTGAGATCCTGCCATTGCACTCCAGCCTGGGCAAGAAGAGCAAAACTCTGTCTAAAAAAAAAAGAACCAGGTGAGGTCTAGTGCTCTCCGAATGCATATGAACAGTTGTCATAGAGGCTGCTGCACCCGGCTGTATTTTGGGATGCCTGAAGCCAAGTTTGGATTGCTAAATGATATTTAAATTTCACTTTATCTTTTAATCCAGAGCATTTTTGCAGATCTGATGGCCTGCTTGTGATGTGTCTGTATGGCTTAAAAAATAGGAGGCCTTCCTTTTTTTTTTTTTTTTTTTTTATAACTTACCTTGGCATTTCAGAGATTCATAATCGTTTCATGGTTTCAGGGGATTAATATTGGGCAAAGATGGCACAGGTTGATAGCTTGATTGACCTTTGATAGCTTGACGATTGTGGATTATCAATAAATGCTGCTATTAGGGTCTGTGAACACAGGGCTACTCCTGATCCTCTTATTTGCTGGCCATTCAATGGGACAAGAAAAGTAACGAGTGTGCGAGTAACCCAGCTGACCCCGTAGATTTGGTTTGAACCAAATAGCAGGCAGAACAGGGGGGCTGGGAAACCTCTGGAGGAAATTTTGTGAGTGGCATCCTTTGTGAGTCTTTGTTGGTGTGTTTTGTGATTGGATTGGGAGGAACCGATCATGTCACAGAGAGTTCTGAGGTCTTGTGTATGGGATGGGTGGTTCGGCTTCCAGGATTTTCCCCTTACCTGCTTCTCCGCTGCTGTATGCATCCTTCTGCTGCCATGGTGATGTCTCTGGCTTCCAGGATTTCACCTTTTTGTCCTCAACAGTAAGATCCACAAAAGGACACCATTGTGTGGGCATTTGTCTGTTTACTATAATGAAGACAATCAGCTTTGTAATTGTCTATTAAATGGTTTATTAAATAGTGTCACAGCTAGAGGGACCTCGGCAAAAATAATTCAGCTTTTCAATGCTTCACAAACTCCCTCTTCTCACACTGTTTGTAGCACTTTTTGAGAAGATAGCTTAAAGCATTCTTTCTTCTTTTTAAAAATTCTTTTACCCTGAAGCTATTCTGGTGGCTTTTCCAGACCTCTATTTCCTCATGTTTCTTTTGCTCTTCCACAGGCAGTGTCTGCAGAGTCAGGTTCCTCTGCCCTCCCTTGGCAACCATGGCTTTTCCTCCTGGCTTGAACAGTCGCCTCACTGGGATTGTTGCAGCTTCTCCTGGGTCCCCCGAACCCTGGGGTCCCTTCCTGGCCACGTCATCTTGCCCAACTTCACCTTTTCTGTTTGTCTCTTAGTCACCTTGAACTCCGTGCTCCCTGCTTAGCTGGGTGTTCTCTAAGTGTTTATTCCACAGGCTCGATTTCTGCTCTGCCATGCTCATGGCTGTTCTATGCTGTCAGCTGCAAACAGAGGTTTACATAGAGGCCTGTTTTACATTTATTGAATCCTTGAATCTTAGCACTTCGAAGAGATCTTAGAAGGCTGTTCCTCTGGTCATTCCCCAAAAGGAGCACGTGCTTTGCTGGTGCACACAATATACTTTTAGGTGACATGCAGATTTATTTTAGAAATTAGTAATTAGGAACTTGTTTTGTTGCTTATAAGACAAACTAGCTCATCACATTCATGACTTCATATCTGAGAATAAAATAGGATGAGGCGAAATTGACTTTTTATTTAAAAAATGGTGAGCATATTAGGGGAAAATATTTAGCAAAAAATATTAAGTGGATTTACCACAAACTGTAAAGGTGGCAGAGGGATGACTAAGTGGCCAGAGCAGCCACCAACTCGACCAGCCTCTCCTTATACAATGAGGGCCAGGCGGGCCTGGGAGGGGAGGGGCTCCTTTACAAGGAACTGCACCTTCGGGAATGTTTTGTGGGCCCCTGAGAGATGAGAGTCACTGCATCGTGGGGTCCCTGGGCCATCATTCATATTGATTTCTGGGGGCAAGGAGCTGCCTGGAGCTGTGCAGTGTGGGTCCCACTAGAGGGTCCCTGGGCATCCTGGCGGGTTCACAGGCTGCTGGGGACGAGGCCCAGGCCTCCTGCACGAACCAGCAGCCTTCCTGGGAGGACATCTGGGTGTCCTTCTCCCTGCCGAGAATGCCAGGGATAGGAGCAGGTTCTGGGTGTCCTGCTCTTTGTTTTGTCCCATGAATGGTGGTCCCCTGAGATGCCACTGTTCTGTTTTTACAAGAATCTCGTTTGTCTTGCTGTTCAGTGTCACCCATTCTCCCACAAGACAAGACGGTTTATGAGACATTCACTCGTACCTGGCTTCCATTTCACCCCTTCTAACCTTCTTGTTCACTGAACCAGCCGGGATGTGCTAGACCCTGTTGGTGACCTCACCACTGGGCTCCCTTCTTGCTGACAGAACCCTGACTTTTTAGGGACCTGCTCTGGAGGGCAGCCATGGTCTGCATAAGCCGTTCCTGGTTGTTTTGTTCTCCTTTGCTTGTGATTGACTTTTAGGTTGTCATGCAGTCCAGTTCTGGCCAGCGTGACCTATGAGAAGTCTTCTAGAAGCTTCTGGGAAGTGTTCCCTTATGAAAGAGAGGGGAACGAGAAGAAATTCCTTTTGGCCGGGTACATTGTTGTGTAAGGTGTGATGTGCGCCACTGCTGCCACCATTTTGTCACCCTGTGGGAAGACGTGGCCACTCCCTGAAGATGCATGAAGAGGTATGAAGGAGCCTGGGTCTTCAGACACTAGAGTCAGAGCCCTGGGAGTTCCCGTCCCTGGAGATCTTGTTAGACAAGATCATGCTTTTATTCCTTGCATCACTATTTTTAATTTTGGCTAAAAGTCTTCTGAATGGTACATAGGCCCTTTACTTTCCCAGGCCCTAGAAGTAGTTTCGTTCTGCCCAAGAGAAATACTGGCTGCAGACTCTGCCCATCCTGGTTTTTGTTTTCCACAATGTGTGCTCCTAAGCAGTTTATCCTAGGGGAGCAGTTTCCTGGCAGAGACTTCCTGACAACTGTGCCAGTTTCTCAGAGGCGGGGGTCTCTATGCTGCTCTCAGGTAGGCTGGCGCCTGGCCCCGAGGCTTCCAACCACACCAGCACTCCTGTCCCCAAACTTGCCTGCAGGGAGCCACTGGGGCTTGTATGATAAGGCTTTCTGCGAAGCCTGCGATGGGCTGGAGATACAAGGCCTTTGCCCATGTTTTGGACACCGTGGAGGCCCTCTGCGCTCTGACATGCACTAAAAGAAGGGTAGACACCCACAAGTAATGCCTGAGATGTATTCCTACCAGCTGAGGGGGAGGGACACTCGAACTGGGATTTCAGTGGGCATGAGGGAAACCCCGAGTCCATGGAGAAAGACGTATTCCTGTGGCGCCATATCGTGCAGGTTGCCACACTCCTTGTCCAAAATGTGTCTGGTCTTAAAGCTGAGGATGTCAAAGGCACTGAGCAAAGACGATGTAGGGTCTGAGGAGCCACAACACAGTTTGTGATGATCACCCGTCCTTTGCCTTTCTTCTGACAAAATTGCCATGGGGAGTTGCCCAAGTCATGCCATATTAGGAACTTCCTTCCAGTAAGAGCTTCAAGGAGAAAGCCTTAATGGCCTTTTATTTTGCATTATGATACCATTCATTACAAGCTGTATTTTGAGTGGTGTTAATTCAGCATTTTAAGATGTTACTTTCTGGTGTCCGCTGATGGGTGAGGAGTTGGGATAGAAGAGCAATTGCTAGACTCTCCTTATTGTGCAGTGTCTTTCTCATATGATATTTACAGTAATTCATGACCTAATATTTTACTCCAAAGATTTTTGTTTATTTTGTTTTTGGATGAAATTTAACAGCACTGCAAGAGTTTTTTTTTTCCTTAGCCACATTAAAAAAAATAAGCTTTAAAACCAGTCGTGGTGGCTCATGCCTGTCATTCTAGCACTTTGGGAGGCCGAGGTGGGAGGATCACTTGAGGTTAGGAGTTCGAGACCAGTCTGGCCAACATGGTGAAACTCTGTTCCTACTAAAAATATAAAAATTAGCTGGGTGTGGTGGCTCATGCCTATAATCCCAGCTCCTTGGGAGGCAGGTGAATCGCTTGAACCCAGGAGATTCCATCCGGGAGACAAAGGTTGCAGTGAGCCCAGCTTGCCACCACTGCACTCCAGTCTGGGCAACAGAGTGAGACTCCATCTCAAAATAAAATAAGGTAAAATAAAATAAACTTTAAATTTTGGAATAATTTTAGATTTAAGGGAAAACTGTAAAGATAGTACAGAGAGTTTCTATATGCCTTTCGTTCACCCAATTTTCCCTGCTGTTCACATCTTATGTAATCATGGTGCATTGATCAGAACCATGAAGTTCACATGGGCACATTACTGTTAAATAAACTGTAGACTTTATTTGGACTTCCCCAGGTTTTTTTTTTTTTTTTTTTAATGTGAACATTTTTGGTTCCAGGATCCCATCCAGAATCCCATGTTGCATTTAGGCTGAGTCACATGTAATTTTATTTTTGAGATAGTTGTTTCTCTTTTCTCATCCTGTTTTGTAGCACACGCTTTCAGTCACATATCATGTGCATCTTGTGGCCTTCCAGCCACAAAAATGTCATTTCTGTCCTTGAACATAGGAGCCATATCAGATAATGTCTCTTTCCTGAAGTTCTCAGCTTCTACATATTATTTGCAATGCTGGTAACATTTTGACAAAATTTGAAGACGGTCTGAGCCATGTGCCAGATCTCCAATGTAGCTTCAAAATAAAATTTGGTGAAAAATATTCCACAAGGAGCAATATGGAAGGGAATATGTATAAATCCTTATGAGTTAAAGCATTTTTTATCTGCATACAAATTTGTACATTTCTGCATTCCTTCTTGTTCATGGGCTCAAAAGTTATAAGGGAAATGGATTTGTATTTTTATTTTTTCTATGAAAAGATTAGCATATGCCGCCTTTAAAATTCTCTTAATAGTTTTTAATATCCATAGACCTTTAAATATGATTGTCTAAGTAATTCAATTGGGAAACTAATTGCTTGATCTTGTAAATTTCCAAGTTCAAGACATGGAAGGTACATCAGGATGTAGTTCTGTTTGATGATATCTTGAGATAGACTCACCCTTGGAGGCACCAGATGTGGTATTGTGTGCCACTGGTGGAAGCTGATCTTGCTGTGTGATATGACACATTTTCATTTATGCCGTGTCTACATTTGGTCTCTTAAAATTGTAGAACAAAATCACAAAGTGAAAAAGTGGTCTTTAATCAATTATCTTATCTTTGTGACACCTTGTGTGACCTGGTGGATCCTTTTTTCACTGAGTTGTCTGCACTTTCTTACAGGCACGTATGCACTCCTTACTTCAACATCCTGCAGAACCCTCTCTAGGTAGCACTTGATAATGGGCATCCGTGTCAGGCTTATCCCGACCTACAAATAACGCAGTACCAGCTGCCACATTTGAGCGTTACTATGTCATTTTAAAAAATGTGTGTATATACACATTTGCCCCTGAATTTGTGAATTTTTTTTTCTCAACTTACATTCCCTTAAGACACGGATGTAATGCACACACACAGAGTATATGTTTTAGGGCAGGTAAGCATCTATTTTCATGCCTCTGGAAACCTGGTTCAAACCCGCTTCCTTCTTTGAGCTCTCGACCTCCCTGTTTGGACACAGCTTATCCCTTGTCAAGCTCTCTACAGCACCTTAAGTCTGATCTGGTCCTTTGTCACATTTCACAGACTACTTTGCTGTGTTCTCTGCTTTTCTCCAGGTGTAGTCCCACGTCCTCGACTTCTCAGTCCCACACTTTAGGTGGCAAGATGGCAGCAAAAGCTGG
>PVKP010015739.1:0-49755 GCA_004027715.1 Plecturocebus donacophilus | reverse complement strand
ATAGAAAAAAGAATCTACAAAACATTACAAAAACAACTAACAAAATGGCAATAGATTTAAATAGTGCTTACCTATCAAAAATGACTTTAAATATAAGTAAATTAATAAAAGAGTGGTTTAATGAATTTTAATAAATAAGACAAACTCATTTATATACTGATTAAGGAGATTTACCTCCCTTTAAAGACACATATAGGCTAAAAGTGAACAGATGGAAAAAGATTCCTTGCAAATGGAAACCAAAGGAGAAGAGGGGAAGCTATATTTATATCAGATAAAATAGAATTTAAGTCAAAAACTGTTACAAGAGACAATGAATATCTTTTTGTAATGATATAGAAGTTAGTTATTTAAAAGAATATAACAATTGTAAATATATATGCATCTAACATTGGATCATCTAATTATATAAAGCATATTGTATGTGTTCTCATGCTGCTGATAAAGGCATACCTGAGACTCAGCAATTTACAAAAGAAAGGTTTAATCAACTTACAGTTCCACATGGCTGGAGAGGCCTCACAATCATGGTAGAAGGCAAGGAGGAGCGAGTCTCACATCTTACGTGAATGACAGCAGACAGAGAGAGAGCTTGTACAGGGGAACTCCTCTTTATAAAACCATCAGATCTTGTGAGACTTACTATCACGAGTACAATATGGGAAATAATTGCCCCCATGATTCAATTCCTTCCCATCAGGTCCCTCCCACAACATATGGGAATTCAAGATGAGATTTGGGTAAGGACACAGCCAAACCATATCACATATATTAGCAGATCTGAAGCGAGAAATAAGCAGCAATACAATAACAGTAGAGGACTTCAATACTTTGTTTTCAACAATTGACACATCATCTAGATAGAAAATCAGTAAGGAAACACTGGGCTTTGAACTATACTTTAGACAAAATGGCCCTAGCAGATATAAACAGAACATTCTATCTAACAGAAGCCTATACACATTCTTCTCAAGTGCCCACAGAACATTCTCCAGGATAAATCATACGTTAGGCTACAAAACAAGTCTTAACAAATTTAAGAAAATTGAATTATATTAAGTATCTTTCTGACCACAGTGGTTTGAAAGTAGAAATCAATAATAAGAGAAAAACCGAAAAATGTACAATGTTTGGAATTTAAACAACACACAACTGAATAATCAATTGGTCAAAGAAGATCAAAAGGGAAAATATAAAAAAAAACTCAGAATGCACAAAAATGGAAACAGCATGGTATGCATTGAAAGCATTTCTAAAATAATATTTATAGCAATACCTACATGAAGATAAATAAATGTCTCAAATAAATATTCTAACTTTACACCCCATGGAACTAGAAAAAGAACAAACCAAACCCAATGTTAGCAGAAGGAAGGATATAATGAAGATAAGAGATCAACAAAAGAGTTGGTGTTTTGGAAAAAAAAACACACAAAATTCAAAAATCCTTAGCTAGCTGGATTAAAAAAGAGAAAAGAAACAGAAAAATAAAATCAAAAATGAAAAAGGAGACAGAAAACTGATACCACAGAAATACAAAGGCTCGTAAGTGACTACTATGAACAATTTCATCAACAAATTGGATAACCTAGAAGAATGGTTAAATTCTTAGAACATACAACCTATGAAGATTGAATCATGACAAAATAGAAACTCTGAACGTACCAATCACAAGTAAGGAGACTGAAGGAAATTGAATCAGTAAGCAATATGACCCAAAAAGGAAAGTCTAGGAACAGATGGCTTCACTGTAAAATTCTACCAAACATCTAAGAAAACATTTAAAAAAAATAATTTCAACTTCTATATTTAATTCAGGGGGTACATGTGCAGGTTTGTTACATCTACCAAATATTTAAAGAAGAATTAATGCCAGTCTTCTCAAACTACTACAAAAAATTGCAGAGGAATGAATACTTTCACACTTATTTTATGAGGCCAGCCTTACCCTGATAACAAGACCAGACAAGGTCACTATCAGAAATGATTAGTTCACTATCATAAATGATTAGTTCAATATTCCTGATGAACATTGAAGTAGAAATCCTTAGAAAAATACTAGTGAACTGAATTTAACAGCACATTACAAGAACTATACAGGATGACCAGTGGGATTTATCCCTGGGAGATATATTGATGGTTCAATATATACAGATTAATAAGTATAATACACCTCATTAACAAAATTAAGAATAACAATCATGTAATCATCTGTATAGATGCAAGAAAAGCATTGTACAGAATTCAATATTTTTTAATGGTAAAAATGATCAACAAATTAGGTGTAAAAAGAATAATATACTAAGGCCATACATGACAAGTCCACAGCTAACGTCATACTTAATGGTGAAAAGCTGAAAGCATTTCCCCTAAGATCAGGAACCTTAGACAAGGGTGCCTACTCTCACTACTTTCTTTTCAGTATATCATTGGACGTCCTACTAGAGCAATCCAGCAAGAAAAAGAAATAAAAGGCGTTTAAAGAGGAAATGAAAAAGCAAAATTATCTCTATTTGAAAATTATATGACCTTATATAGAGAGAATCTTTAAGACTCCATCCCCCAAATTTAAAATGAATAAACTAATTCAGTAGAGTTGCAGGATACAAAATCAACATACAAAATTAGTTGTATTTCTTTATGCTAACAATGACCAATGAGAAAATAACAGAACATTTACAATAGCACCAAAAAATAAAATACTTAGGAATATATTTAACCTAGGATGTAAAATATCTGTATGCTGAAAATTATAAAATATTGATGAAAGAAATGGAGGAAGACGCAAAATGGAAATATATTCTGCATTCCTGGATTGGAAGAATTAATACTGTTAAAATGTCCATAATACCCAAAGCTATCTACAGAGTCAGTGTAATCCCTATTAAAACCCAATGGCATTTTTCACAGAAATAGAAAAAAACAATTCTGAAAGTCACATGGCACCACAAATATCTCTGAGGAGCTACAGTAATCTTGAGCAAGAAGGAAGTTGCAGGCATCACATTCCCTGATTCCAAATTACGTGAGAAATCTATAGTAACCAAAATAGTACGATACTGACATAAAAACAGACACAAACCAATGGAATCTCAGAAATAAACCCTTACATATATGGCATATATGGTCAATTAATTTTCAATAAATTTTAGGGAAACTGGATAACCACATGCAAAAATAAATAAATAAATAAACTGGACCCTTACCTCATACACAAAATAACCTCAAAATGGACTAAAGACTTAAACATAAGACCTACAAATATAAAACTCCTAGAAGAAAATAGAAAGGAACAGCTCCTTAACATCGGTCTTGGCAGTTATTTTTCAGATTTGACAACAAAAACAAAGGCAACAAAAGCAAAAAAAACCTACTGAGACAACATCAAAATAAAATGTTTCTGCATAGCCAAACAATCAGCAAAATGAAAATACAACAGAATTGGAAATATTTGCAATTCATATATATAATTAGGGATTAATATCCAAAATATAAAGGCAACAAATAAAACTCAGTAGCAAAAACCCAAATGACCCAATTAAAAATGAGAAAAGGAGCTGAACAGAAGTTTTTTCCAAAAATGACATACAAACGTCCAGTAGATACTATATATGCAAATGTGCTCAACATCGCTTATCATCAGGAAAATACAAATCAAAGCCACAATGAGATATCACCTCATCCCTGACAAATGTTAATAAGGATATGGGAAAAGGGAACACTAGTACACTGTTGGTAGAAATGTAAATTGATATAGCCATTATGGGAAACAGTATGGAGGTTCCTCAAAAAATTAAGAAAGAACTGCTGTATACTTCAGCAATCCCACTGTGTGTATATATCCAAGGGAAATAAAATCACTATCTTCAAGAAATATCTGCAAGCCCATGCACCACAGATTATTCAGTTAGGCTTTTTCTGAATCTTGGCTATTGTGTAGAGAGCAAAAACAAACCAAATGTCTCCCAAATGAAAGATAATTCAGAGGGAGAGCTTTCGTCTTTCTTTGCTTCAGAGAATGTGGCCTAAGATAGTAGTGTCATTAAGAATTATAAACTTTTTTTTGTTTGGTATTGGCAGGGTTGAGATGGAGATAGTTGGTATACTAGATTTCTATTGCTGGTATATCAAATTTCAAAAATGCAATGGCTTAAACAGGACATATTTATTATCTTATAATTCTACAGGTTAGAAGTCCAGCACAAGTTTCACTGGGCTAAAATTAAAGTGTCAGCAGAGCTGCATTCCTTTTTCGAGGCTCTAGGGAAAGATACATTTTCTTGCCTTTTTCATTTTAGCTGCTCACATTCTTTGGTTCATGGTCCCTTCCTCCATTATTAAAGTCAACAATAGCCATGTATTAGTCCATTGTTGCCACTATAGCAAAATACCACACACTGGGTAATTTATAAATAATTGAATCTTTTTTGCACAGTTCTGGAGGTTGGGAAGTCCTAAATTAAGGTGCCAGCAGATTTAGCATCTGGTGAGGACTTGCATCTTCTGCTTTCAGGATGGCACCTTCTTCCTGTATTCTCACATGACAGAAGAGACTGAAGGACTATGCAGCTCTCTGAAGCCTCTTTTATAAGGGCATTAATCCATTTACGGAAGCGCAGCCCTGATGTTGTAATCACTTCCACAAAGGTCCTACATCTTAAGACCACCACAGTGGGGATTAAGTTTCAAAATGAATTTTGAAAGGACACAAACATACAACACATAACAGGTGGGTTGAATCCTTCTCAAGTTGCATCTTTCTGGCCATTCTTCTGTTGTCAAGTCTCTCTTTCTGACCAGAAAGTCAGGGAAGTTTCTCTGCTTTTATAGATTGGGCTCATGCAAATAATCCAAGATAATTTCCTTATTTTCAAGTCAGATGATAAACAACCTTAATTCTACTTGCAACCTTAATAACATTTTGCCATGTAATATAATATAGTCATATACTGACAAGTTCATGGGATTAGGTCATGAACATCTTTGGGAGGTCACCAACCATGAAGAAATAGGTGTTACAGTGAAAAGCTAGACAAAAAAGGCAAGAGATTATTGAGATCAAGAGGAAAGTTGATCAATGTTAAAAAAAAAAAAAAAAAAAGAGAGAGACAGCAAATAGTGTTCTTCCAAATGAGGACATGATTATTTTTCAGTATTTGGTCTAAGTACACTTTATGAAGAAATAATATATCTTAACTCTCCACAGCTCACAGGTGCTTTTGCATGTTTGATGGCAGTCCGTACTGTGTTATTCCTGTCTCAATGCCCTGACTGCCAAAGAGGATAAAGGAGAATAAAAGTCGGCCTTGGAAAGTTGTGGGCCAAGTTACCAGCAATACTTATGCTTGAGTGGATACAGGCCACTCTCAGCATTATGCATAGTAGACTGTTCCCCAAAGTCACCTCACTGTTTAGGTTGAAGATCTTTCTACTTCTTGTTCCTTCATGGGTATGAAGTGTAGAGTATACGTTATGAGGACTTGGCTGTGGTGGACCAATGCTATGGACAGAGATTGCTGTTTTCTGAAGGCAGCTGGTTTCAAAATATGATGGCAGTTATGTCTGAGGAACTGGGTGGCTGTAGAATCCCTCTGGTGGAGCGCTAGAATTGGGAGGGGTAAAGCTGACCACAGAGTTGGACATTGGCAGAGTGGCTGCAGCTGGGTCCTCTGCTCTGCTTGTTATCTTGGGTGCCGGTTTGCCATGAAGGGGACCCTACCACCACATGTTTTTCAGGCCTAAACTCAGAATGTTCCAGCTGAGCTGAAACAATCTGGGTATAGATGAAACAGGACTAAAACAAGTTGTAGTGCTGGGAAAGGGTCCTGGAGGTCCCTGGGCATTCACCAATTAGTTACTCAACTGGAAGTTCTTCTATTTCCAGGAAAAGGAATAGGGCAAATAAAGCAGCTATTATACCAACTAGTATAGAATTGTTTAGGATTTAACAACTGGACATATAAACTATACTATAGCCTTGATTTGCCTCTAGAAAAGCAGTGGCATTTTTTTTTTCAAAATCCCCAAACCCCAAGAACACACTTACTCTCCTCTTTCTTTTTCTAGGAAAAGGGATAGGGCAAATAAAGCAGATATGATACCAACCAGTATAGAATTGCTTATAATTTAACAACTGAATATATCAGCTGTATTACAGCCTTGATTTTGGCTCAAGCAAAGCAGTGATCACTTTTTCTTTCCAAAGCCCAAAACCCAACGAGCACTCTTACTCTCTTTTTCATAGGCAAATCAAGCCTTCCATTCTACATCTCCCATTCTGATGCTACCCTTGATGACTCTAAAAGGTATTCCTGTTCTTATCCCATGAAAAATCAGCATTTTTCTCATTAAAGAGGAAATATATATCTTTATTCTTTGGCAAAGCATGCCCTCTGTATCATGCTTATCAAGATATTTCATGAGAGGTGTACTGGGTTCAAAATGTATTTACCAATTTGAGTCCAAACTCTTCTAAAGATTGGAGCCCCCAAGGAGTAGCATGGGATAAAATTGACATACGTTTTTTTCAAACTTTCGTAAATTGCTATGATAATCACTAGAAGATTTATTCATCCTCAACTGATGATATTGCCAAAGACACTCTCCCAAATTTAATATCTTCCAATTAAATTCAGTTTTTCTGTAAAACAAAAAAACCTGATAATAGTAACATATATATGACCATTCAGAGCTATTATATCTACTGGTTAACAAAACAGGAGAACATTGTGAAGATCAGTGACAAAATCCTAGAAGCTGTAGAAATACTTAGGAAAAAGATCAAGGAAAAGAAGTGTTGAATGAAAGTATCAGAGGTATATACAAGATGGCTTTCTCCTGAGTCCCTTGAAGTTAGTATTCACTCAATAGATTTTTACAAAGCTATTAAGTCAGACATCATAGTATATGCTAGAAATACAAATAGGACAGGCAGAGATTATTCTGGAGATAGGAGGTTTGCTGATGAGCAGTTGGTAATACTAGTGATGATTTAAAAACATAGTGGGAATGGAAAGGTTTAGCAGAGGAAATGACTAGTCAAGATTTTGTGGGTTTAAGTATACAATGTTTGTATTTGCACAGAACCATTTTACACCTACATCCTCTTTCTAATGATGCATAATCTTATGCCAAAGCTGGGTATCAATCATTAAGATTGAAATGTCTAGACTAGACCAATATTCTCAAGGTTCTTGGCAGAATGACTCACTTGGGTATGAAACCACATACACATAAAACAATCACACTACGGAGTCCAGGGTAATAATCTGGTATTTCTCGACATTTACAACCTTAGAAATGAGTAACTGCCGAATGTCAAGTTGCTATACGTGGTAATCTGATAGAAAAGTAAAAGGAAATGCATAATAATTAAAATGAATTCATGTCTATAATTTCTAGTTCAAATATCCTTTCCCACTGATATGACTGGTACTTAGAGTAAAAACTGTGTCTACTTTTTTGTATAATGAAATCACATAATTGAATTTTGGATCCATCTTCTCAGAAGCTATCCATGTATACTTTCAAATTTTTCCTTTTGACAAAAATAAATTTATATTTCCACTGTTTAAAAACAACTGGAATAGAATCAACTCTAGTAGAAGAGGTTTAGGAAAAAATGAAACATGCATTCTGTAAATACTCATACAGCTTCTTTCACAGTGAAAAATTCAACAGGTAAATATAATCAAACAGCATCAGGAAAAGAAAATTCTCTTTAACTTTGCAGATAATGTCAAACAGTGTTCTACAAAGAATTACAGTGTGGATTGTAAATGGTAGAACCAGCATCTTGGAAGGCAAATATTTGGATTAAAATCAGCATTGTGAACTCAACTGGTCATAAAGAAAATAAATAAACAAAACTGAGCTCAAAGAGGGTATTTAAATGCTAGCATATTTGAGTCAAAACTTTCACAAACTCAATTAGCTTTTATCTTTAAGATGCAGAAATTAATAGGAACTGCTTAATAATTAAAAGTAAACATATTTTATAACATTAGAAAACTAAGGAATGTAGCATTAATTACCCAGAAAGAATATATAAACATGGAAAAATTAATGAAAAGAAAGGGCATTAGAAGTTCAGAAATCAAACAAACTTCAGTTTTCTCTTAAGGAAAATTTTATAGAGCACGGGAGTATAATCTATGTATTTTTTCAGTTAGAAAAAGAATATAGTTCTAGTGGGCTAGGTATAATATATGGATATAATATTTTAAGAAATGTAATGTGCTTATGTTTTTTATATTTCTTTGTGAATGTTTCTTTCTCATAGTCAGACTTGGGAATTTAGTGAAAATTAGGCAAATAGCAATAGAAATGCAAAGAGAAGGAAAGATATTCTGAAAGGCATTATGCAGACAGACAATAACCTTGAAAACTACATATCTAAGAGGATTTTCTAAATTCCCATTTTTCCCCTTTAAAACTTCTAGAAGCTAGCCTAGCAAGATTAATCGCAGAGTTTTTTGAAAAAGAGGTTCTAGTCAAAAGGGAAGAAGGAAAATCTTGTCTGCTCCGCTTGGTCCCAAGAGTTGAATGGAAGAGAAAGGGAGTGGCAGATAGAGGAAACCAGAGAGACACTTGTGTCTAGATCTCCTCTTTCCAGGCTGAAGTCTCATCGAAGAAGATGTGGGACATGGAATGAGATGCCCCCAAAGGCTCTCATCTTTGGCTGGTCCAACAGAGCAGATCAACTTGGTGGTGGAGGGTGGACTGAAAGAAGGCCTGAGTGTGGCTTCCTCCTATAATCTGCCTCCTGTGTGTCAGGGGTAGGACTCACAAGTGCCTGTGTGCCCTGAGGGAGACAGGTGCAAGTAAATTGAGAGTCAGGCTGGTCCAGGGAACTCCCAAGTCAGAGCTCAGGGGCTGTGTGGCCAAATGGTTGTGAGGCTTAAGAAGAGGCTGAGTCAACAGGAAGACAACTGTGCCCGGACCAAGTCCAGAATGTCCACACCTTGAGTTAACCCAGCTTACTCTTTCTCAGCAGAGGCCAGAACACTGCACAGATGCTCCGTTGCTACTTGGCCCAGACAGCAGACCAGGGCCTCACTGTGGGGCAGCACAAGCCAGTGAGGCCCTAGAGGTAACCCCTTCCCACAGCCTCTGTGGTGTCAAGTAAGTGGTATGCTCCAAAACTGCAAATACCATTTAGATAATGGCTGAAGAGGAGGGCCTCTAAGATATTGCTCATTTTACTAAAGACTAATCCTCTAATGGAGTTAGTTTTTGAATGGAAATACATTTTAGATTTTTCCTTTTATGTTCTCCCTACCCTGTAGGTGCACATCATGAAGACAATCTGACTGGTCCAGAGAAATGAAGAAGCAACATTTTCTTTCCAAATCTGAGTGGAGATATGAGTAAATTTGTAACTCTATTACAGGCATTCTGTCATTATTCACATCTTCAGAGGTTTCTAATCTTTTTCTGGAGACCCAGATTATCTTTGCCCACTTCCCTAATAAGAATCTCCTTTCCAGCATCCCATGACACACTTCCCTTTGTCTTTTTTCTCTCTCTCCAAAATGTCTTGTTTTGCATTTTTTATCCTCAGATCATCAAACCTAGCCACATCCAAGGCTCAATATTTGGCCACACACATTAATTCTTTGTTTGGTGTTTTGTTACATGACAAATAATCTGATACACACCAATACTATTTTACAGATAATTGTGTTATAACCAACTTATTCTATTGCCTGTAATTTTCACTGGATAACTGTTTTACCTTTGTCCTTAAGTGAGTTCATGTGTGAATGGTTGATCCATACTGACTATATCTAAGTCTTTTAAGAACAGTGACCATCGTTAAAAGGACATTACTCAATGGTCTATATACAGTAAGTTTTAACATAACTAGCACTGATCGTATATGTACTATATGACTGTTAAATAGGAAGAGAGCATAATCCTGTTCTCAAGTCAAACCTTCAATTCAGCAGGGGGAACAGACCCAATCAGTCAGAAGCTAAGTGCTATAATAGAGTATAAAAAGAGGGAAACTTTTATTTTTATGTGATGAGGAAGACTCATAAGAAAATGGCAAATAAATTGGGTCTTGCAGGATGAACAAACTTTGGAAAAGATACTGAGCAGAGAGAACCATATGTGCAAAGACATCTCTAAAAAGCTCATTTCCTTTTGTTTTTATGAATAATGAACTATAACATTAAATCAATCCACTTAATTATAATATAAATGTATCATCACTGTACACCAACACATGGGATATGTGACATCGGTAGTAAAAATACAACCCCAATGCCAACTTTAAAGCAAATTTCCACCATTATAGCATTTTTCTTCATTGAGGTGAAATTTATATACAATTAATTATTTTTAAGTGTGCAATTCAATGGCATTAATATATTCACAATGTTGTGCAACCACTACCCGTCTTTCTCATTTTAAAACTGTTACAGCACTTAAGAAGAAAAAAAACTATCTGAATAATCATATGTTCATACAATTTAAACTCTTATTATTGTTTTGTTTCTCCCAGTATTAATTGTTCTAAGCTAGAGAAAGTACAAATGTTATTTATCAGAAAACGTCTAAATTAGTTTGTATTTTCAGGACTCTACAGACCTCCCAATTGTTTCAAACAATTCAACTAAAATTTAATTTTCAGTTTTTAATAACATTGTTTAGACAGTATGTCCATACAGTTTAGATTACCAGATGCATATTTAGAATTCTTATCCATGGCATACTTGTGCAATGCAATATTATTCAGCCTCAAAAAGAAAGGAAATTCGGCCAGGTGCAGTGGCTCATTCTGGTAATCCCAGCACTTTGGTAGGCCACGGTGGGCAGATCACTGAGGTTGGGAGTTTAAGACCAGCCTGACCAACATAGAGAAACCTCATCTCTACTAACAATACAAAATAAGCTAGATATGGTGGCATATGCCTGTAATCCCAGCTATTCCAGAGGCTGAGGCAGGAAAATCTCTTGAACCCCAGAGGCAGAGGTTATGGTAAGCCGAGATCGTGCCATTGCACTTTCCAGGCTGGGCAACAAGAGTGAAACTCCATCTCAAAAAAAGAAAAAAAAGAAAGGAAATTCTGATATATGGCTACAACAGGGATGAAACTTGAGGATAATATTCTACGTGAAATAAGATAGCCACAAAAGGAAAAATATTGTCTGATTCCACTTATATGAAGTACCTAGATGAGTCAAATTCATGAGACAGATGTCTTAGCATCATCTGATAATACCGTTGGCCATTCTCATTTCCTGGAACCCTTTCCTCCCTAGCCTTAATACTATGTCCTGTTTTTGTCCATTATTTTCCCTTCTGTTCATGGACTTGTCTTCTACCTATCCCATAAATGTTGCTGTGCCCAGGGCTTTTTTTCCTCATGTGTCCTTACTTTTCCACATACATAGCTGCTTCTAACACCAATATGCTTTTGACACACATCTGCATCTTTAGCCCAGGTTTCTTTCCTAAACCATGACATGCACAAGTTCAGTGCTTTCTGGACTTCTCTACTTGAAAGTCCCACAAGCACCTTACATTCAAACTCTGAATCTGAACTACTCTTCTCTTTTCCCATGTCTTTTCTGCCTTACAGTTTAAGTCAGGAATTAGAAGTCATTATAAATGAGCTAAAGATGAGAAAGTCCAAAGAAGTTACTCATATCTGACAAAATTATTTTTATGAGCAGGCACTGTTATTGTCATTAATAAACCAAAAATATCCTTAGCAAACTCATATTTCTCAGCTCTTAATTTCACATGCTGATAAAATAAGACCTTACAATTTCATTTGACAGTCTGTCTCCAAGTTCCAGATTGGGATAATTGATTTATTTTATATGGTTTTCTGAGTACTAACCATTTTGCATTTCAATGAGGCTCTGATAAGAAATAATTTGATAAATATGGTCTATGCATGATCTTTGTCTATCTGTGTGTTGACAATAAACTGAAGTCATGGTTGAGTGCTGACACATAGACATTGGTAGAAATTTTACATATAAATTAACCCTAGGAAAATGTTTTTATGCCTGAATTTTAAGTAGTAGAGTTTTGTGTTTGGAAGGTATTTTACTTAATAGAAGTAGCACCAAATATAGTGAGGAGAAATAGTGACTCTTGACTACACTGACAGTGTTAAATATTTGTCATGACTACCTTGTTTTATATGACTTTTTCCCCTATACATTAGGCAATGTTTACAAGTAGGTGAACAGTGCACCAGCAGATGTTTTGACTTGTGGAAAGCATGACTTGATTCTGTAAGGTCTTGAGTAAAAGTCTTAAATGATGAGTTGATCTTTGGCCTGTGAAACGTGTGAATGGTTGGGAATCGTGGTCCTAAATGTCTCATTGCACAGCCTGGGTTGGCACTGCAAAGGTAGTGTCAGATTTATAAACAATTCAAGACAGATTGTTGGCAAATCAATGTTAAGATTTCACATTATTATATTTTCATTTTATTTTGCATTTGCATTTTGAAAACTACCTTTAGTCTTTGAACTTATCTGCTCTGGTTATGAACAGTGGATATCGTCAGCATGAAATGTTGAAAAAGTTCTCACCAAACAAGTGCAGCAATTTTACTCAGAATTTGCTGAAGGGCATAATACTGTAACACAGAAAATGAACCACTCATTTGCTGTCATCAAAAATGAGGAAATGGCTCTAGGCAATAGCCGAAGAGTTCTTTTGAACTTGAGAAGTTCACTGATTTGGCAGTGAAGAGGATCTTGTTTGTCTTGCTTGTTCTAAAAAACTATTTATTTCAAATAATTCCAGTAAGACACAAGGAGAAAACCATCAATCTCATTTTTTCCAAATATCTCCTTATGTCATTAACATAAATTCCAAAATATGGCTTTGATTTTTTTTTATAGAGACCTTGATATATGCTGTATCTTTCCACTCAAAATAGATTATTCCTTTAACCTAATACTGCAAATAAGAAAAATACATAATAATTTCATAATAAAATCAAACTGAGAAAAATGAATGCCTTGTTATGGAATGCTAACTAGGTTATCAAGGAACAAAAAATTAGCATTTTAATATTTTTATTACACTGAAATATTTCTTTAATGTACATCTGTATGCTAATATGCTTTGTAATTTGATAACCTATTGATCATTCTACCCCCACCTAGTTCAAGTCATTATTATCTCTTACTCTGGCAATTTCAATAGCACCATAATTGATCTCTCTGCCACTCTAAGGTCTGATCTCTACCCAGCCCAGAGCAATTATTTTTTAAACACATTTCAGATCATGAATCTGCTTTTTAAAACTGCTGGTGGTTTTGCATCTCACTCACTCTTAAAATGGACTAGACTGTGGGATCTGACCCATGGCCACCACACTGCCTCAGCTTCCTTCCTAATGCTGCTTTAGCTGCTCTCATTTCCTTGCTGTTCTGTGAACATCTCAGACCCGAATCCCCTCAGGTCTTAGTCCTGATTCTACCCTCTTCTGGAACATCTAGATAACTGTACCTCCTGTCAGGTTTTTGCCCTGATAAATATTGCCTTCTTAGTGGCCCTTCCAGGACCAGTACATCGAAAATAGCAACTCTCTCTTTCTCCCAGCCACTTTTATTCTCTATGCCCCCATTCTGCATTTTTCTTCACAGGAATTCTTACTCCCTTAAGTTTCCTATGCTTCTTTGTGGGTTTTTTATTTGTTTTGGTTTTGGTTCATTTCTCTCCAGTAGAAAGTAAGATATGTGACTACAGGGACTTAGCTTTTTTACTGCTCTATCCTAGGACCTAAAATACTTCCTGGCTTATAGTCGGCGCTCAATATATATTTCTGGGATGAATAAATACAAGAATGAGAATGAAGCTAAAATTATCCATAAAAGAACTGGTTTCTACTAAAATTCATCTTTTCAAGTTAATATATACCCCTGATACTTCAGTAGTAATGTCAATTTTGATCAATCAGTTCCTGCTTTTCTATTTACTTTCAGGTATGAGTAGATTGCCAGAGAAAAGAAGACACCAAGGCACATATTTATAAGCATAAGAATTCCATTAGATTTGCAGTTTTTCATTATTTATTCAGCATAGTTCTATGAATTTTGGCAAATATATAGGTTCATATAAAATAGGATACAGAACAGTTCCACCACCCCAAAAATCCTTCTCAGGCTATCCCTTTAGTCATGTTCTCTCCCTCTTTCTTCCCTGAAAACCACTGATCTGTTCTCCATCACCCTATTTTGTATTTGAGAATGTTATATAAATATAATAATATGTTATATAACCTTTCGAACTGGCTTTTTCTTTTTTTCATTCATTCCCATGTCTATTTTTATTCAAACATATTTTCTTTTTTAAAAAATTATATATATATATACATATATATATATATACACACATATATAAATAATTATTATACTTTAGATTCTGGGGTGCATGTGCAGATCACTCAGAATTGTTGCATATGTACATACATGGAAATGTGGTTTGCTGCCTCCATCCCTCTGTCACCTATATCTGGCATTTCTCCTCATGTTATTCCTCCCCGACCTCCCTACCTCCTGCTGTTCCTCCCCTAGTGCCCCACAACCGACCCCAGTGTGTGATGCTTCCCTCCCTGTGTCCATGTGTCAAACTGGCTTTTTCTATTCAGTGTAATGCCTTGAGAGTTAACCATGTTGTTGAATGTACATTCCTTTTTATTGGTGAATAGTATTCCATCGTATGTGTGAATAACTGTTTATCCATTCACCCAGTGAAGGACATATAGGCCGATTCCAGTTTTGGCAATTATAAAAACAGCTGCTATAAATATTCACATACGTGTTTTTATGTGAATATAAGTTTTCAGTTCTTGAAGGTAAATAACTATGAGTGGGATTACTGAGTTAGGTGGTAATGCATGTTTAATTGCTAAGAAACTTATAAATTCGTTTCCAAAGGGGCAGCACCACTTTGCACTCACACCAGCAATGTATGGGCTGCTCCACATCCTCGCCAGTACTTGATATAGTCAGCAATTTTTATTTTAGACATTTTAATATGTATGTGGTGATAACTCATCTGAGTTTTAATATATTTTTTCCCAATTGCTAATTCATATGACCATCAATTCATATCTTCCACCATACATGAAAAATAAAACCAAATAGATCACAGACCTAAATGTTAAATTGAAAATTGTAAAACTTCTTGAAGACAACATGTGAGAAAATCTTTGTGATCTTGGTTTAGGCAGAGATTTATTAGCTGTAGCACCAAAAACATACTCCATAAAATAAAAACATAATAAATAGGACTTCCTCAAACTTCAAAGAATCTACTCTTCTAAAGACAATATTAAAAGAATGAAAAAACAAGAAGTGGGGAAGAAGAAGGAAAACCAGTGAAAGAACACAAATGAGTGAACAGTGGATAGGAGAAACCCAGGAGAATATGGTTTATTGGGAGCCAACTAAAGAAACAGTGTCAAGGAGGAAGGAATGATCCACAGGGTCATAGCTTCTGTTGAGGAGTGATTATTTTATACTGAATCAGGGAATAAACAGAGACGAACGTCTCCAAGTGCTGCCAGCTCTGGTCACAGTTGTCTTTGTCATCATGACTCAGCCATTCCATCAAGGTAGGAGCTACTGTACCTGTTTGGCCCTATATCTGGTGAAATGAACTTAAACACTGGCTTCATATGTGGTGTATGGGGGATTGAATTTAGGCTTCTATGTACTTAAAGTTCTGTCATTATTACACCTGCATTCATTCAGTATTTATTGAGGGCCTTCTCTGGGCCCAATATTGAGCATACACTAATGATTTAAAACAGGACTAGTACCTGAGTGAATATGGAACTTAGGGAATGGTGACTATGGCAAAAGTTAATCAAATAGTCACACTGGGTGAAACAATTATGGTTCTCTCTACTGCATAATAACAATGACAAGTTTATTACTGCTCCTGTAGTAATAACATTATGGACACTGTATCTGGAATTCCTCTGTTGTCATCAATGTCATGTTTTTGTCAATTAGTACCTCATACTGTGAATGTGATCCTGGGTGGAAACAGACTGTGTGTTTTAATTCATCTAACTAAAATTTCTTTAAATAACCTTCCACAAATTGAAGTTACCATTCACCTTAATTCCATTCTCAGACCCCAAATATTTCTTCCCTTTGTATTTGGTTCCCATTTAGAATAAATAAGCCAAATGTAAATGTAACGATCAGCAAAAGCATTAATTATGAGTAACTGGGATGAATCGGAAACATGTGGAATTTGGGTAATACAAATGTGTATGGGTTTTGCCAGCTCTGGGAAACTGCCAACTAAAAAAAAACATTGGCAACAGAGATGGAAAATAAAGATTTTTTGAACAAAAATAAGTATATTTGTAGTACATTCTATTTCTGCAAATGTGTCCCCATATACACACATTTTTATTACTAGAAATGGCATGTTTTTGCTATGAGCATTTTTCACACAAAGAATATAACAGAGTTAAAAGCACAGATTCTGAAGCTAAAATTCTTGGGCTCCCAGTTTGTCTACCTACCAGTTGTGTTAACTTGAACAAATTATTTAATCTCTCCGTGTCTTAGTTTTTCTATCTGTATAGAATACATAATATTTGTGCTTACTTTAAAGGTTATTATGAAGTTTAAATGTTTATATATCTATGTATATATATGTGTGTGACAGAGAGAGAGAGAGAGTGTGTGTGTGTGTGTGTGTGTACAAGAGTGAGCACTCCTAGGCTCTGGAGTTAGATAATTTTAGTGAATACTGATTTCACTATTACTATCTATAAGACCTTGGGTAGTCTAATTAACTTCTCTATGCCTATTTGCAAAACAAGACTCATAATAATGGTATTCATTTTGCCTAGAATGGCCATGAAATAGCACATGTAAAGCAATTGGCACATAAGATTAATATCAGCTCCCATTTTATGACTGGTACTGATGTGTTTCCAAGTCTATAGATGAAATTTACCTATTTTTCTTCTGACCATGTAAATGGAACATAATCATTATTCGTGTTCAAAAAATGAAATAAGAAATAGAAAAGAAAGGGAGGGGGCAAGAAGGAAACATAGAGTAATATAAATTTGCCTCATTCTAGCAATTCTACATGAATTTGGCAACTCAAGATAATTTCCCAAAGATAATACCTTAAATTCAATAAGAACCCAGAACATACATGTTGACTGATTTTTAAGGTTACCAGAGTAAGTGAACAGCTTGTCATTAATTGATATTCTATCCCTTAATCAAATTAGGGGATAAGTTAGTATTTGCTATACATAAGACTAGTTTATCACTGGAGAGATATATCCGCACTTTGGATCAGGTGGCCATCGGTGATAAATGCCTGGATCAGGCAGCCATGGGTGATAAATGCAAACAACAGGATATCTAGATAATTGAGCTGGATTAGTGAGCTGATAGCCATAGTATGTAGGTGAAAAAATACATACCTTTGTTATGCTCTGGGATGTATGTAAGATAAATGTATTGAGCTGAGAAGCCAATGTACCTTACAAACTACCTGGCAAGCAGCCATAGCCAAAGAGCAAAGACAAGGGCCATAGCGCATTTACAGGACTGGGTTACAAGTAGCTACAGGCTTGGTCAGGCATGGTGGCTCACACCTGGAGTCCCAGCACTTTGGGAGGCTGAGGGAAGAGCACCACTTGAAGCCAGGAGTTCAAGACCAGTCTAGGCAATTAAGGAAGACCCTATCTCTACTAATTTTTTTTTAATTAACTAGGTATGGTGGCATGCACCTGTAGCCCCAGCACTCACTTGGGAAACTGAGGTGGGAGGATCACTTGAGCCCAGGAGGTTAAGGCTGCATTGAGCTATGATTGTGTCACTGCACTCCAGCCTGGATGACACAGCAAGACTCTGTGTCTAAACAGACAAACAGCAAAAGCCAAGTAGCTACAGGTTCCGTGTTTAATAACCATAAGAATCAAAAGACAATCTACTGTGTAAAGAGCATGAAAAGGTATAAAAATGGGCATATAGACAAATGGAACAGAATAGAGAACCCAGAAATAAAGCCAAATACTTACAGCCAACTGATCTTCAACAAAGCAAAAAATTAAAAAAATTAAAAAAAAACAAAGTGGGGGAAGAACACCCTATTCTAATGACACTGGGATAATTGGCTAGCAATATGTAGAAGAATGAAACTGGATCCTTATCTCTCACCTTATATAAAAATCAACTCAAGATGGATCAAGACTTAAATCTAAGACCTGAAACCAAAAACATTCTAGAAGATAACAATGAAAAAACCCTTCTAAGCTTAGGCAAAGAGTTCATGACCAAGAACCCAAAAGCAAACAAACAAAAACAAAGATAAATGGACGGGACTTAATTAAACTCAAAAGCTTCTGCACGGCAAAAGAAATAATTGGCAAAATAAACAGACAACCCACAAAGTGGGAGAAAATTTTCACAAACTGTGCACTCAACAAAGGATTAATATCTAGAATCTACAAGGAACTCAAACAAATCAACAAGAAAAAAACAAATAATCCCATAAAAAAGTGGGCTAAGGACATGAATAGACATTCTTCTTCTCAAAAGAAGTTCCAGAGCAACCTTTCTCTTTAAAACATGGTGAATTTAACCATTATGAGAGGATGTGATTGTGCCTAAGATAGTTTGCTTTCACACTAAAAATTAACTTGGCGATAAAAAAGGTCATGTTCTTTTACTTTGATGGCAGAGACTACATTTTGATTTTTTTCTTCATTTTCATGACTATAATTTAAGGGAGGTAAATGTTTTATACAAATATTAAGTGAAAAACCTCTTTCACTTAATACAAATTCATAATATTTACTAATTAAAAATCAAAGACAGGGCTTTCTGTTTCTCTTATAGAAGAATAAAGGTAGGCCAGGCCCAGTGGTTCATGCCTGTAATCCCAGCACTTTGGGAGGCCAAGGCGGGTGGATCACGAGGTCAAGAGATTGAGACCATCCTGGCCAACATAGTGAAACCCCATCTCTACTAAAATACAAAAATTAGCTGGGCATGGTGGCAGGCACCTGTAGTCCCAGCTACTCAGGAGGCTGAGTCAGGAGAATTGCTTGAAGCCAGGAGTCGGAGTTGCAGCGTGCCAAGATTGTGCCACTGCACTCTAGCCTGGCACCTGGTGAAAGAGTGAGACTCTCTCAAAAAAAAAAAAAGGTAGATATAAGTATACAATTTTTAATAAAAACCTCATATAGAGCTTTTTCCTTAGAGGTTTTAATATTTTATTGACAATGTTTTATTATTTGGCAGTTACTTCTAATCTAGAATGCACTCTTGAAAGGTTTTAACCAAGTAATAGAGTGCTATTACTTCTAATCTAGAACTTTACTGAGAACACTCAAGTAATAGAGTGCTATTACTTCTAATCTAGAATGCACTCTTGAAAGGTTTTAACAACCAATAAAACTTATAAATTAAATCTGATATGTACACTTAATTTGTATATGCTAGCACACTACCATTTAGGCAAGGGTTAAGTAGTGAGTTGAGTAACTTTCTAGTAAAAATCATTAAATATAGTCACAATCTATCCCCATCAGTTAGGACCCCACAAATTCTTTTACAGGTAATCATGAATTATTTGCAAAATATTTTTTCTTTAAGGACAGTGTCACATCAGCAACTCCTGGGTCACATGTACTTAACCAATTCTTGAATAACATACAAGAATTGATGAGTTCTAAGTGGGAAATAGACCAATGAAGCTTTATGGCTAAGGTTAAAAAGTGAGTATCCAATTCAAAAAAAATATGAAGGTTTCTGGACCTTCACAAACTTTTGAACTCCCCACGGCTTGCCAAATTTAGTTAAATTTTAATTGAAATGTAAATATTATTTATCTTAGGACAAAAAAGAAAAATAATTGAAATGCTTTAAAGCAGGCAGAAAGCATTCTGTGTAATGTTTTGTTAGATGCATATTGACAGGGAACAAATACTACTTTGCCTGATAACTTCATATATCCCATGTACTTTACTTCCTAGTGGTATTATTCAGTGGTCTAACAGGTAATTCTTAAAACTTGGTGGTGAAAAGGTCATGGTGTTAACAAGATTAGATTCATAACCAATAATCTTTAGAAATGTGAATGAAAAGGAGAAACGGAAAGTCTGTACTCTGCAAAAATAGTTTCTAGCTCTTTAAAGCCCTTTAAGCTGAAAGGTGATAATCGAAACATAAAAGAAAAATAAAATGTCTGCAAAACTGGGTTTTGTGTGAAACATTTCCTTAGTTAAATTAGCAGAATTCTGTATGAAGTTGGTGTAAGAAAGGATATGAGTGTGCACGAATGTTTTTGTTAGAAGCAGCATAACTTGCCAGAGATTATGAGTCCCACAGTTGAACTTCACACCATCTGACCAATTCTTCCTTTCCCAGACACTGAGAAATATCTTCTGTCAGTCCAGTAGACATCCTTACCAGTTTAGGGCTTCATTTTTGACTAAGGCTACAGAAGGAAATTGTTAATACTTTTTAAAAAACATTAAAATGGATTGGACCTTGAGCATAATTAGAAGCAGCCTTTTTGTAGAGCCTAGAAATAAAAATATTAATTATGTGAGCCTGCTTGGTACCACCCCTCTGAATTGAGTTCCAGTCTCAACTGATTATTGTTCTTCTCTTTTTCAAAGGAGTGTTGTTTTTTTGGAAGACTAGAGGACATTACACGGATAATATTTTCTCCAGGTCACATGTTAAGGATCCACGTTTATAGGAATAAAATATTGTGCACCATTCAATCTCTAGTCACCCACTGTGATCTCTGTCGTCTACACGGCTTTTCTATTTTCAGAGAATAAACATTTCATCTCCCTGAATATCCAAGGGATACAAAAGGTAATAAGGCTATATAGCAAAGTAAATAATTAAAGAAAATGTAAATTTTTATGTTAGCAAAGACTGAAAAAAAGTATGTTTAGAATAGATTCAAAATTCAAACATAACATACTGTGTAGAAAAAAAGTTTTTCTTCTGTTCTCACACCACAGCAATCAACACAGAAAACTTCTTTGACCCAATGTGTAGAGATTTCTCCCTACCAACAAGCAAGCAGTCAGTTTTGTAGTGGACACCAGCTGGGTGTCTTCTACTCTAATTCAATTCTGATGTCATCTTCCAGGAGATAGTGTCAGATCCCACAGGATTGTCAGATACCAGTCGCAAGTCCAGGAGTTTGAACTTCTGACCTACCAGCTTCCTGTTGGGGTTCCCACAACCCCCTCTTTAAGTGTGGTTAATTTGCTACAGCAGCTCACAAAACTCAGGGAAACACATTTACCCATTTATTATAAAGGATTTTAAAGGATATAAATAAAAAGCCAGATAAAGAAATCCATAGGGCGAGGTCTGAAAGCATTCCAAGTATAGGAGCTTCCATTCCCAAGGAGTTAGGGTGCACCCACCCTCCTATAGGTAAGTTCTTGTTCACCTTCCTGTAAGCCTCTCTGCGTTCAGCTGTCCAAACTCTCTGTACCCCATCCTCTTTGGGCCTCTTATGGAGATTTCACTGAAAGGGCATGATTGAAGACTGAAGTCCCACAGTCTTCAATGTAGAACACTGAAGAAATGTAGAAATGTGATGGAACAAAAGGTATGCAGGTGACGCTAATAGACTCAGAGGGGAAACCCAGCAAGGCCTAGATAGGCCTTGGTAGACCAGTCTACTGTGTAGCATTCCTGCCAGGTATGGGAAGGACGTCTTCTGAAATGAGGGTCTTATGACCTCCAATCGTACAAGGTAAGTCAGAATTTCTTTATGGCCAGCTCTAAGACAGAAAAGTAGGGGGAGAGTAGAGTAAATTTTAGTTTCTGTGGCTTGTCTTGGGGAGAAAAAGGAGAAGGTGAAAGGTGGGAATGACAGGGTCAGAGAGAGAGATTCTGTTTTCTGAGGCCATCTATAATATCTTTTACCATTATTACTCTGAAACTGTTCTGAAGCTGGTTCAGCAACCAAGAACAAAAGGCCAAATACTTTAACAAAAGAGATGCTTATTGTTTTAGTCACTTAGGAAATAACAAGGGCTATAGGAATTATAAGCCAGAAACTGTGAATGAACACCTGTATCTATCTATCCATCTATCTGTACCTAGATCTATAGATTCATATCTACATCTGTATCTATATGTATCTCCTGGATATCTATATACATATAGATATTTATATATATAGATATAGCCTTTATCTATCTATCTATATCTTTATCTATACATATATCATAATTTCCCAAAACCTGTGACAGGTAGCCAAAGTAATACTTAAGAAAATTTGTCATCTTAAATGCATTTTTTGAAAACTTAGAAAGATTACAAATAAAAGAACCAAGCAATCATTCTAACAATCTAAAAAAAGAACAAAAATAAATCCAAGAAAGGAATGAAGGTAAATATAACAATTAATGAATAAATTAAAATAATTAATTGAAATAATTTGGAAAAAATGAATTCATTAATAGATCATGTAAAATAAATCAACCTTTGAAAATTAGGATTAAGGCAAGATAAAGTATGGGTTTTAAAAATTAATAAGAGGAATATCTCTACATATTTTAAAACTACTTAAATTGGCAAAAGAACTGGAAAACCTAAATAGTGGAAAAATAATAACAGACATAGAGGTATATATTTTATTTTCTAACTGGCTGTTATTGCTCTGAATAAAAGCTACAGTTTATTATATGTTAAGCCTATATTTGGCTATTTTGATTAAACTTCCAAAAGAATAGGAAAACCTAAACAGAGAAAAAATAATAGACATTGAAATGGTAATAATAATTTCCCCCACCTTTCAGCCCCCACAAAGGCTCCAGACTCAGATTGCTTTATGAGCAAGTATTTGTTGCTGTTGTTCTGGTTTTATGAGACAGTGTCTCACTCTGTCACCCAGGCTGGACAGTGCAGTGGCACAATCAGAGCTCACTGTAACCTCAGTATCCCAGGCTCAAGGAATCCTCCCACCTCCACATTTCAAGTAGCTGGGACCACAGGCATGCACCATCTCGCCTAGCTAATTTTTGTATTTTTTGTAGGGATGGGGTTTCACTACTTTGCCCAGGCTGGTCTCTAACTCCTGGGCCCAAGGGATCTGCCTGAGCCTCCCAAAGTGCTGGGATTACAGGCGTGAACCACTGCATAAAAACTTCTGTCTTAAACAGGATTATTATGGATACAAAATGTGTGATAAAATGGTAACACATTGAAACCAGCAATTAAAAATAATAACAGGATAATGAAGTATGGATTTATCTTGGGAATATAAAGATGGCTCGACATTAGAAATCTTTCAATGGAATTCACTACCATAATATATTTAGGGAGGTAAATCTATTTAATCGTTTCACTTAATTTTGGAAAAGCATTCTAAAGAAAATATGTTTATAATAATTTAAAAACTTTTGTAAAATAAAGAAATATAAGGTAACTTCTTTGTCTTCATAAAAGGATCCACCAAGAATAATATCTCACTATCCTTAATAGGATAAGCAGGCCCATTGTATACAAAAAGACAACTGTTCAACTTTTAACTCAAGGTCCCTGCTAGTGAATAAAACAATCAAAACAGCTCAAATATTGGAAAGGGAGTTATAACATTTTTATAATTTGCAGATAATATAAGAATTTACCTGATAACCCCAAAGCAACAAATTTTAAAACCAGTAAGAAAGTTTAATCAAAATAGCTAAATGTAAGCTCAACATAAACTATAGCTTTTATTTACATCAACAGGAACCAGTTAGAAAATAAAATAAGAACAAGAGGTTTATTTATAATAGCAATCATCATGTCAAATACTTAGGAACAATCCTGACAAGACTTTACTGAAGGGCATAACAGAAAACCTAAATAAATGGGGAAAAAATTTTTTCATCAGTGGGAAGTTTTGATACTTTTAAGATGTCTGTTCTCTACAAGATAATCTAAGAACTTAGTACAGTACTTATATGAACTAAGAGAATATGTTATGGAAATGTAAAACTTATTCTAAAATCCATTAAGAAGAGAGACTATGCAAAAATAATAAAAACAAATCTATAGAAGAAAACTAAAAATATGACTAATATGTATCAAACATGTTATAGAATTATACTAAGCAAAATAATGTAGTAATGGGACAGGAAATGAAAACTAGATCAATAGAGTGGGCTAGGGTTCTAAGAATAGATGAAAACATATATGATTATTTACTCAATAATAAAAGTGACGTTTTTAAATAAATGGGTAAAGTATATTACTAAATGTAAGTTTTGGGGAGAATTATCTACTTATTATAGAAATACATAATTATTCTTATTCATAAAAATAAATTTCAGATGGTTATAATCTAAGCATAAATATACTGCCATAAAAGTATTATACTATATTGTAATGTCTTTTTGATGTTAAGATCAAGGTGTTTTTAATTAAAAAGCAAAAGATACAGAGCAATAAATTAAGCAGTTTGATTTTATCAAAATTTAAAACTCATGAGAGTAAAATGTAACAAAATTATTTTAACCAGTAGAAGAAAATTTTACAGCATGGATAATAGACAAAGAATTAGTAGCCAGAATACATGGGACTCTCCACAGAGAAATAAAAATATACATAAAAGGAGATTTTTTTAAAAAGCAAAGAAAATGAAACAGCAATTTACAAAAGAGTAAATATAACTGACCAATAAACAAATGTATTCCAAGATGTCCAGCATCACTTGTTTTCAACTCTTTAAATTAGAAGAAAATAAAAGACAACAAAATCGAGTTTATTCAAAAGTGTTAGAAAATGGGTACTCTCATAACTGATGAGAATTAAAATGGTGCAACCATTTTGAAATTAATTTTGGAGAATATTTATTAAAATACAAATATTCATAACTTATGGCCCAGAATTTCTAATTTGCATTATTTTTTGTTTAGAGCCACTTGCTTAGGTGCAAAAAGAGGCATGTACAAGTTTGTTCATTGCACCATCTTATTTCTAATAGCCAAAAACTGGAAGCAGATTAAATGTCTATGTATAGAGGAATTGCTAGATGATGCAGTATAGGATATAATGTAGCAGTTAAAAGAAAGAAGTCACTGTCAAGGAAAAACAATCAGATTTCTGGTCTCATGGTAAGTGTGTTACTATACCATTTATCCAAAAAAGGAACACAGAACAACACTATATGTGTTCATTGTTAACTACTGATTTTTACAAATACATAGAACAAAACATCTAGAAGTATTTACACTAACGTGTTAGCAATTATTGGCTCTGTGAAGGGGGATTGGAATTTAGGATTATTAAATGTACACAGGCCTTGTTTGTAATATTTAAATTTTAAGTAAGACAGATGTATAAAAATAGATAAATTGTAGGTAGGCAGAAAATGAGGAAAATCAGCATTATGGGAAAAAGTTGGTCAATCTCTTTTACAATTTCTACAAAGGAAATGACAAATATAAAAAAGATAACATGTTAGAAATAAAACAGCTGCCTGATTTGACAGCTATGGAAAAGAATTTGTTTGTTTTACCAGTTCAGCTGAATCCCACAGAATGAAGTTTTAATTTATTACATATTTTAGTAAAATGAAATGTTTCTAAAATATTTCAAAGGACACATTATTTCATTTAGAAATAGTTAAATGAAATAAGAACAATGTAGATTGTAAATCAAAATGTTTAAACCATGCTATTTCTATGTTATTGCCAGAGTCAAACTATTCAGATATTCTTCTTCGTAGTTTGTTTGTTTACTTATTTATGAGACGATCTCTCTCATTCTGTCACCCAGGCTGGAGTGCAATGGCATGATGCCAGCTCACTGCAACCTCCACCTGCCAGGTTCAGGAGAGTCTCCTGCCTCAGCCTACCTAGTAGCTGGGATCACAGATGCCCGCCACCATGCCTGGCTAATTTTTGTATTTTTTTTTAAATTTTATTTTTTATTGCATTTTAGGTTTTGGGGTACATGTGAAGAACATGCAATATTGTTGCAGAGGTATGTATTTTTTTTTTTAATTAGAGATGGGGTTTTGCCATGTTGGCCAGGCTGATCTCACACTGCTGACATTAGGTGATCTGCCCGCCTCTGCCTCCCAAAGTGCTAGGATTACAGGCCTGAGTCACTGAACTCGGCCACCTACATATGAGAGTATACCATATGCCTGTATAAGCCCAGCATTTGAATTTCATTCACCATTTCAGTAAATGTTGACTGAATGTATATAACATATTAGACATCCTTCCAGGAGCTAGGGATACAACAGTTTACAAGATAAGGCTTCTGCTCACAAGTGGCTTTAGATTTAATGAATGTGTGTGGGGGGGGGTACATATAAGCAAAACTACAATTATTATAATTCATTCAATAAACACATATTGAATATATTCCATAGATCAGGCACCATGATAGATGCTACAGATACAATAATAAATAAGTCATGGTCCTCAAGAAGCCACTGAACTATTAAACAGTTTTGATCAGGTCCTTGGTGTCAAAGGAAAAGCTTTTTTTTTTTTTTTACCAAGTCTCACACTGTTGCCCAGGCTGGAGTGCAGTGGTACTGTCTCTGCTCACTGCAACTTCTACCTCCCGGTTCAAGCAATTCTCTTGCCTCAGCCTCTTGAGTATCTGGGATTACAGGTGTGCACCACTACACCTGGCTAATTTTTGCCATGTTGGTCAGGCTGGTCTCGAACTCCTGACCTCAGATGATCTGCCTGTGTTGGCCTCCCAAAGTGCTGGTATTACAGGTGTGAGCCACCACACCTGCCATAAAGCATTTTTAGGGGAGGTTTTGTTCTTTCTCCTTGTGCATCCAATGAGGTAAAGGACACTCTGAGTCAAGACAAAGAAAGTAGTAAACCTTGATAAAAGGTTTGTGGAGATAAAGGATTATGTTTGTATTTGTTAAAAAAAAAAAAAATAGGAGAAACTGATTAACTAATGCTCACAAGTCTCAGACAGAGTGAGTATGTGTGTGTATGGGTGTGTGTGTGTGTGTGTGTGTGTGTGTCACGTATGAGACCGTATCAGTTCTCTTTTTAGGTGTCTGAAAATTTGCTTTGACTAACATTGAGCTTCATAGACATTATCTTTCTTGATGCTAAGAAAAATTTAGTTTAAATATAACAGTGTCATGAAACATTTTTCTGGGACATCAGATTTCTTTGTAGAAAGGGGACTTCCCCAGTGCCAATACTTTGACTCACTGAATGTGAATGTCATCTTAAAGCAAGCAGAGTTTGGTTTTGATTGGTTTGGATATCAATCTTAAGGTCTACTTGGAGCATCCAGAAAGTTTCTTAAATGATTGACAAAATTAAGCACAGAGCTTACGCTTTCTGAGGTGTTCACTCAGAGTCAGCAAACATGGCACAAATAAAAAACAATCAGTAAATTCTTTCCAAGGATTGGAAACAGAAATCCTCAGATGATTCACTGATGATTCAGTTTTCTGTGTATCGCTTCTACTCCACTTGTTGCCAAGGGAACTTGGGGCCTACTTCCTACCACACCACGGCTATAAAAAGTACCAGCAAAAGCCACAGTAGAGTAACTTTTCTACACTTTGATTAAAAATGGCTAACGAACTAAATGTCAGTTACATAAGAAAGATTCAGGTGGTAGATATACCAGTACCATGAAATGCTGAGAAGCCACATTGTTACTCTATTTATCTTTCAATTGCTTTTAACCGCGCTACTTTCTTTATGTGGGGCATTTTATATAATGTACCTAACATATCTACAGAAAGAAATTGTATTTTCTTCATAACCTCCAGTCCAATGTGCTTTTGCAGTGATAGAAGTGGCCTGTGAAATCTGTGTCAACCTCAGAGCCAGGGTAAGACACCATCATGACACTGCCAGCCTGCCTGCTTCTCTGGGTCCTTGTAACAGGAAAAGGAGATAAGACAGGGAGCGGGAGAAAAGTTGACTACTACAAAGGGACCTGTGCACCTTCACCCTTACAGCCACTGCCTGTGGACCTCTTTCGACAATCATCTTTATCAAGCAACATAAAAATATCAATACAATGAAGATCTAGAAGAAAACACCAATCATGAGTGGATATTTCCACACATAAAACCCAGGTTTTTCTTTCCTTTCAATATGTGCATTGAGTTCAGTTCTCATCTGGAAATGGAATGAAAGCTGCTTGTATGGACAGTTGTCAGGAACACATATACAGGACATAAGTTAACAGCACAGACAAGCATGTTCTGTGTTTACAGGGAGCCAGAACTCTCACTCAGCAAGAAGTCCTGGTACTACAAGACAGTTGAAGGCATTCCAGAAGTATACTGTTTTCATTTGGCTGTGATTCTTCCTAGAAAATGTATAAAGTTTTCCCTAATAAGATAACACATTTTCTCTTTATGGTCTTATAAGGGCAGAGGGAAGCTATCAACTGTTCTTACATAAAGCCTTGTCTAAGAGGTATGGGAGGCTTGATATTTTTTATGCTTAAATTTATATAATGTTATAGCGCTTCTGCTCTTTGAAGAGGCAATATGGTTGAATAAGATTATAAATTTAAATTTAATATTAAAAAAGTATTATTACTTGTAATAACCACTGATTTTTCTAAAATGCAAATCTGATCTTGTCATCTCTTTCTACCTTAAAATCTGTTGTAAGTCTCCTATTTCTTAGAACATAAAATCCAAGCTCCTTATGGGATGGAAAGCACTTCATGGCCTCATGTAATTGTTCTTTCTACTTGAGAATCATAGTTACTTGTAGCTCTGAATTCATATTATTTTTCCACACCTCTGTGACTTGGTGCATAGGCTTTGATAAGCCTGAAATGTCTTCCATCTCTTCCTATGGGATTGATTCCTATTTATCCTCAACACAAAATTCAAATATCACTGGCTCTCTTGAGTCTTCACTGATTCAAAAGCAGTTCTTATGTAGGACCTCTACTCTTAACCATATTTATGACGATGCATTTATAATCCTACATTTTGGCTATTTCTTCCTGTGTGCATATCATTTTTCTTTTATACTGCATAATTCCTGGGAGCCAGATTCATATTTCAAAAAAAAATCATTGTATTTCCAGCATTTTGCACAGTCTCTGGCATATGGTAGTTGTTTATAACTCTTTGTTAAAATCTTCCATTTTGTACCTTATGATAATTGTTAGATGAAAATCTAAAATAAATGCATCACTAGAAAATGTAACATAGTAAATAAACATTGCATATTCATGCCTTATAATGCCATGTAGAAAAGACTGTGCTCAAAATTCCTTATTGGATATATAAGCAAGAGGTCATTATGTCATAAGTCTAATGTGTGTAAATTAAAGAGTTATTTGTTCAACAAAGAACAACAGTAACAAAGTCTTCCAGTCTCTGATGTTGGGATTAGCTGGAGGAAAGATTAAGTTGTGTGTTTTGTTCGTTTGTTTTTTGTTTCTTTTCTGATTGTCCCAATACCTCTCAATGGGACCAACAAATATCCGCTTCAATGTCTGCTTCTTAAAAATTACCTGTCGGGCACAATGTACACTATTCAAGTTGATAGGTAGATTAAAAGCCCAGAATTCACCACTATACAATTCATCCATGTAACCAAAAACCACTAGTATCCCAAAAGCTATTGAAATTTTAAAAAATTAGTCTGCTTCTTAACCAATCACTACTGAAGTTCTGCAACAGGCCTATCAACCAAGAAGCATGAGATAAATTATTCATTCCACCCACTGTTTCTTCGTCAGGGTACTCACAAAGCTGTGGACCCAAGTCTTTGAAAAGCCCCATCACTAGGAACAAAGGATAAGCATGAATTGACAGGGACAGAAGTAGAAGAGAAATTTTGTTATAAAGCAAGATTTATACTGCACCACTTCTGTAAGATCAGAAGTATCAGCACCATTTGCTACAGAGGAAATCAGAAATAGCGTGAGGAGCTGTAAACATATCAGCAACTTGGCCCTTGCCTGACCAAAGCTGTTAGAACAGTATGTTGAGACACCTGGATCTAGAGAAGGAGTCACACTCACTAAAAAGATGCCAGCAAATACTGAGAAAGCTAAGACAGAAATAGCACAATTGAGTCAAGTGCTAGATTGGAGTCAGGAATTGAAGAAAACTCAGGCTGAGATATAACTGGGAATAGAAGGATCTTTGAACAAGTATCTGGAATACTAAGTAGCTTTTGATTGGTGTATAGACAGGTAATCTTGGAATAAAATGTTTTGTAAATAATAAAAAACACCCTCTACTTCCTCTATGGGGTAAACATTTTCTTAAAAGGAGAAGAAAGTAGAGAGCTTATCTGTGCCAGGAATTCCAAGGCCTCAGTGGAGTTACTGCTTGGAATTTCTACCCAGGACCATGGTAGCAGGCCTCCTGGCCAACTCCATGGAGCCTGGGTTTTCACAAAGTTCGAGCCTTACAGAAAGTACTAGGTTAGACTGATAAATAGAAGGCTGACTTTAAGAAATGTGGTATAATATTCTATTGAAAGTTGCCATCTAGATGTACTTTTACCTGAATGTTTTCTATATGATGTCTTTGTTCATTTAGAAGTCAAGACTCTCAAGAACTCTTAAAGGGATGACTGATGACCTGGGCTGGATCCCAATTCTGGAACAAGATGGCATATACTCACTTTTCTCTGTTCCTCAGCAGCCTTCCCCTCAGGTTGCCCAATGATAGTAGGTAGCCCAAGGAAGTACACTTCCACGGATGGCACCAGAACACTGAGCAGTAGGCTCAATAGTGTGAGAAAAATGAAGAACCATTCAACCAGAATAACATTGCAAGAGCTCAGAAAACTAAACTTCTATTGGAGCTAAAGCCAATAAAAGTAAGACAGAACTGACAAGCAGAACCTAAACAGGGCAACTGCCTGCTGAAACAGAAGATATAAATAAGATCAAGTGTTTCCTAATAATAAGAACTAAAATGTCCAGGCTACAGTAGAAAATCATTCATCAAGAACCAGGCAAACTACAATCTGAATGAGAAAAGACAATCAACAGGTGCCAATACCAATGTAAATTCGATGTTGGAATATCTGACAAAGATTTTAAAGAAGTTGTCATAAAACACACTCTTAAAACAAAAACACAGAAAAATGTGAGCAAAAAAATAAAATTATGTAAAATACCTGGGACAGCTTGCATAGCACCATTTCCAGGCCAACTTCTATGACCCTGGTTGTGTGTCAGCTAATCGTAATTATTAGACATGGTTTAACAGTTCTGGATTGGGATATCCCCTGGGACAAAGAAGGATCAGTAGTGACTCTTAAGTTTCCCTAGCTGTAATTAACATTTCACCCCTCTCCTCTCTTTTTCTAATTTTCATTGGTAAATTTAACTCTTTAGGAAATGTCAGTAGTTCACCCAGCTCCTGGACATGATTATAGTATTCTAAGAACTAAAAATACCATGTATTTATGCTCTGTTCAGGAACTACCCAACCTGACTTGTTGCTGTCAAAACTGCAAGGCACTTATGATACTGGTGGGGTGGGGAGGGTATCCTTTTGTTAAAAGTTCCTGATTTTACTATCTTTAAACCTGTACCTATTTTGAAGATAGATGGTTTAACTGAGGTCACATATACTGACAGAAACAGAAGTAGCAGATGACAACCAAGACTGCCTTTAGAGTTCAGAAATACTGCCCTGAATTGGGCTTATCCTAAGCCGCAAATTTTAGCCTGCACTAGGGAAGTTGATTTTATTATTAGAACATTTTAAATTCACATCTGTCATGTAGCGAGCAGCAAAAATTAACAGCCAAACACCCAAAAATGTTATCAAGATCTCCAAGCACTGGCAAAGGCATCATGCCAGAAAGATGCTTGTGATGAGACATTTTCAGTCATTAAAATGTAGTTACAACTAACCAGCACAAAATGGGGAAATAATGGTACCTGCCTCATTAGGTTGTTATGAGTATTACATGTGACAGCACTTTAGTTATAATGACAATAGTCACGGTGATGATCTTTCTGGAAACCAAAGAAGGGATGCTATACTGCAGGGCTTAGAAGTAGAGGAGCATAACCCCCTAAAAACAGTAAGAGAGGCTAAGGCTAAAGGGGTGGGTTAAGACAGAGCCCTAAATGCCCAAATGCCAGAAGTGCGGGGGAAAAAGCAGCAAATCTCTAAGAAAAAAAAGAAAACAGAGGGATATGCACTGGATGTCAAGTCAAGAGAGTAGAACCAAACAGTGAAAACAGCTTAAGATCAAATGGACTGGTGGCTGAGGGTTCCTAAACAATGACTTTCAATGTTGTTGCTGTTGGAAGCTGACTTTTATGATGAGTTAAGAAGTGTGACCTGCCTTATAGGGCCAAAAGTGGGAAGGCAGCTGAGAGTCCAACATAACAAATAATTATTCAAAACCAGTTTTTATATTATAGTTCTGGTGATGGAAGGCTGAAACGCTTATTTATGGATAATTGAGTTTTAACTATTTTATGTCATTTCATGTAGATGTCATGAGATGAGATGTTTCTATTGCATTTTTAGTTTGTTTTCAAATAATGTGTTATGACATAAGATTCAAACTCGAATGTGCCAAAGGTCAGACTTGCTCAATTTGCCCAAAGGAAAGATCATAATGAAAATTCCTCGAGAGGTTTAATACGTCAAATGTAATTACATCTCAGTCAGTTGCTCAACATTTTAAAGATTATTCTTTGTGCAGAGTTCAGAGTAAAGTACTTTAAATCTGTATTTTTCTATAAGAATATTTTATTGGTATAGGTTTTATCTTCGAATAAGAAGAGAAGCCTAATTCTCAAAGATCACAATGTTTCTCATGTGAATCATTTTTTGGCTCATGGATTTGCATTTCTGGTCATAAAAGTTTCCTTCATTACACTGTTTTATTTCCATTCTCTGTCTCTTAGCAGAAATATTTTGACACATGACCAAGGAAAACTAATCCTTGATCAAGGATAAAATATGATTGACTACATAATCAAAAGTATGTATACATAAACTAGTCTGTATTATAATTAAATGGTTATGAAATAGAAACATAAGTCTAAAGATAAATGAAGAAATCTCTAAATTAGTAAAGAAAACATGGCATATAAGTACCAAAAAGAATTAGTTGTTCTCACATTATGAGGAAAATAAAATCTACAACTATAAATATTGTTTTCTATTATTTCAAGATCAAATAGTTTAAAATATTTGATGTCTGCAGTAGATGACTTTGTATACCATTTCATGTTATTTAGACCAAAGACCTAAGCAAACATCCAATATTTGAAATGAATGAGAAAATATTTGCTTTCTTTTACATATAATAGTTTTGAATTAGACGTTTCTTTTATTTGAAACTATATATGCTAAAATGTCCAGAGACTGTATTGGAATTAATGTTTATAATTAAACTCTTTAAGCTACTTGTTTGATTGATTCAAAGTTCAATGGGAGGAAACTTCTTACTCGTTCTGTCTGTGTAAAAGGACTATTCTTTGATAAACAATTTTGTCTCTTATCCCTTCCTATAATCATAAGTGTCTACTAGGAAAGACAAAGTTTCTGAGGTTTTTGTTTAGAAATGACTTTTAAAGAGTGCAAATTATACCCTGCCTAGTACATTACATGCCGTCAGTAAAAGGTAGAAGAGCCATTTACTTTAATGGTTTAGTTTATATGCCTTTTTTCCCTCTATTCTTTCATATTTTCACTATCTTCATTTCCCCACTATGCAGCCTACTAGTAGCTGAAGAACACCAATAAGCAACTGTTTTCTCAATTAGTGGATTTTCCAGTTTCAAAGGAAAATTGCATTTTAGCATAATTTCAACATGACTCCTGAGGAGATTCATTTCTGTTATTTGAAGATAGCCGTTTGCGAAATTTGAAATCTTAAAGATTACAGCTTTTCATTTTTTATCAGTAAATATTTTCTGTGATGTCTTCCAAATGGTAAACATTCAATAAAAATGGTTTCATGAATGAATTGTATAGTTCTAAAAATACAAGAATCCTAAAGTTCTTAACATGATTTTCAACCAGACATACTTAATTCTTTACAAATCCACTTCTAGACAACATTTATCTTCAGCTTGAATGGTTGGTGCTATAAATAGAGTGAACTTCGTGATCTTGCAAAACTTAGCTCAAGTCCTGACTCAGCCTCTGCTAACTACGTGACATTGAGCAAGTTACTTAACTCTGAATGTAAGCAGTTGTTTCTAAGAATTAGACACAAAATATGTAAGAACAAATTAAGCATAATAGCTGTTTAATAAATGATTGCATTATTGTTATGAATTAAAATTTCGATTTTTAAAGTCACTTGAGGCTATTTGGAAGAGGGTTTCTTAAACCACTTCATTATCATGTATATTAGTATATTCTTATGCAATATTATCCAGGTATCATAGAGTCATGAAGATTAATGGGTGGATATGAACAAATTATACTGAATAAAAATAAATGTATCAGACAGATGAAAGTTTATTAGTTTTAAGAACAAAGAGTTTGTTTTTCTGGCTACCTTTTATTAATTTCAAGTTTACCATAGGAAATACAGACAATGTGATATTGTGCTTTTGGGAATGTATTAAAACCTCCTCTGAGGCTTATTACAATTTTTGTGAATGTCCCATACTACTATGTGCTACCAGGAAAATAACATCCCTTAGGAACTACCATACATTCATTGGGAAATTCTAAAATAATCACCTTAGAAGATGGTGGTGATAACATACTAGTTCCTGGAGCAATTGCTCCAGCAATTCAGTTTAATAATTTGCTGGCATAGTGCTCCAGATATACATATGAGAGGAAACTTCTTATTCCATATATATGTGTATGTATATATATGTATATATATATATATATGTGTGTGTGTGTGTGTGTGTGTGCGTGTATATATATATGTATACACATATATATACATATATATGTATACACATATATATGTATACACATATATATACATATATATATACACACACACACACGCACACACATATGTATATACACATCAGGACATATATCACATATCACAATATCACAAAATATTTCTGAGTTTTTTAAGCACATGTCAAAATACTTTCTGTGAAGCAGCCTACTAGGGAATTACTTTGACCTCAGAGTGGCAGAAGTTATACAAAGCTCTAAGTAGAGTTAGAATAATACTTAGAGGAAGAGCTACCTGAGAGTGGAATGCATGCCATCAGTTCAGTGTATGTGGGCATTGTTGACAACTGTCACTGTTTTGATTGTGCAAGAACACGGTAACATAAGGTACCTCATCATCATACTGAAGGAATTTACCAATGGGATAAAATAACTGACTGAATCTCGATTTTTTAGCTTCTCTGTTTCTTTGTATAATTGTTATACTTGCCACATTTTCTGTGTTGTATATTCACATAAGTTCAGCTTTCTTTTGGAAAAAGAATAGAGTTGGCTATTACAAATAGTTCTACAGTTAACATGGGAGTGCTAATAATCTCTTCAAGATTCTGATTTTAATTCTACTGTCCACAAAAGACAAGGCATAGAAGTGACCTAAATGTCCATTGGCAGAAATAAAGAAAATGTGATATATAGATAGATGGATAGATATAAAATATGTATTTGTATTTCTGATCATAAAAATACATATATACATATATATACACACAATATATAAAAAATATATAAATACATATATACACACATATAATAAATATAAAAATATATATATAAATACATATATATACACACACACACATATATATATACACACACACGATGGAATATTATTCATCCTTGAAAAGGAAGCAAATTGTGCCATTTTGACAACATCGATGAATGTGTGGACATTGTGCTAAGTGAAATCACAGGTACGGACGGACAAATATTATATGATACCACTCTTATGGCAAATCTAAAATAGTCTTATGGAAGCAGAGAATAGAACTGTGGTTGTCAGGGATGGCTGGCAGTGGAGAACAGGGAGACAGTCGAAGGGTACAAAGCTCTAGTTTTCTAAGATGAGTGAGTACTGGAAAGCTAATGTATAGCATAGCACTTATTGTTAACAATACTGTATTGTATGCTGAAACTTTGTTAAGATGTTAAATCTTATACTAATCATTCTTATCACAAAAATAATAATAAATAGAGTGAGAGGAAACTTTTGGAAATGATGGGTATGTTATGGCGTAGAACATGGTAATGGTTTTATGGCTGTATACTTATCCCCAAACTCACCAAGTTGTATACCTTAAGTACACACAGCTTTTCATATGTCAACTGCACCACAGTAAAGTCGTTAGAAAGAAAGAGTTGTCTCAGATGGTTAGATCTAAAGAAGATTAATTTTCTTGTTCTCTTAGAAATGTTAAATAGGTATTCCCAGTGGTATTGGACATTTTACTCAAAACAGAAACAGGAAAGATATACAAGACTTAGAGAATGACCACTGTCTGTCATTTCTAGTACATATGCAATCTGATACATGTCCTATAATTCTGTAGACATTAAAAGATTGCCAAGCCTTTCAAGGCCTAGCAGTGGATGACAGGTTAGAAGAACACTAAGAAAACAGCCTTGATAACATCTGGATCTCTTTCAAATATATCACATCACATTGGAAGCACATCAGACAGACAAGACCCTCCACTTTTCTACTGTGTTTTTAAAATCATTATATTTTACGAGGATTAATATAAAGGATGTCTATATTAAATTAACACAATAATAGGTCTCACTGAAAATACTCATTAAAAACTCTTACATAAACATTCATGGTATCTGCATTTTCAGAGTTTAAAAACTGAGGGTAAATTGAATACAATTCAGTAGTAATATTGATAGGCCATAAAATAACTGTATGAAAGCATTCTCATTTGTTTTCACAGTTCCTATTCCGATAGCAGTAGTTTCTAAAGAAAGGTATTCTGTTGTGAAGTCTACAGATTTGCAAAGCTCACATGTCTAAAGGAATTATTAAGGTTAAGTAAAAATACTTATAATGCTTTGCAAATCGAGTCCAAATGATAAAGTTTAATGCATATATCTGTATTTACATGTATGCACACATAGAATTTATTCAGTTACTTTAAAAACATTGCTACCCTATTATGAATATTATCCTGAAACTCATTACAATATTTTATATAAGATGTAAAATCTTCACATAAGGTATTATAAACAATATTTTAAATACAAACCATGGACATGTTTAATTTTATTTTCTAAGTCATCATGATGAAATATTTGAGTTGTTTTTAAGATATTATGATTTTATATAATCTTTTGGTCAACTTTTAATAAACAAATATTTGGGCATATATTTTGTGATTTTTTTTAGATCCTTGGCATTGGAAATGGTGAGTGAAAAGTTGAAGGCTTTTGAGGTTTTTTGCCAAAATCCTCCACAGAATGGTTGCATCAAAAAGTAATCTGGTCAGCAGTGCATGAGTGCACACTTATAAAGCGTTCCTAATACCTACATACTATGTAATATCACCTAGACAATCTCACGTGGCACCTCTGTAGAAAGAACTTATTTGCTGCTAATCATAATACTATGATAAGATTTGCCCAGGTAAATAATCAAATTAATCATGTAACCTCAGAAACATATGTGTGAGAGGAGCCAATTCCTTATAACCATGCAGAATGCTATCAAAACTCTAAGAAATACTTACAGCTATTATTCTCTATTTCTCTCAGAGGATAAGCTGTAGATGAATACTGAGAGCTAGTTACTTCCTAAAGTTGTTTTCAGATTTGATTACCTAAGACATACAGATGTCATGTCATGTCATCATATCAGATTATCACATGCAATAGATTGAATGTCAAATAAGAGAATTCAGAGGAAAGGAAAGAAAAATTATCCCCAGGGCTAGGGTATAAGATACTGTCTTAGCAAAACGACTTCTAGAAGTGACGGAAGTACCACAAGACCCTTTTAAAACCTTAAGAGCACGTTCATTCTGGCTGTTAACTCTGAAGATCATAGAACATCAATTATTCTAAAGCGATTTGGTTTCAGAGCTGTTCACATTCTTTCCTGGTAGAATAATTTAGTATTTTTCAACCTTTGGTATAATAGTACAATGGAAAGAGAATAGAAGTAAGAAAATCCGATTTTTTTTTTTTTCTATCCCAGCTCCACTACACATACTTCATAACTTGGGGTAGAGGAAGACACTTTTATAACAATAGCTAACTTTCATTGTGCACTCTTTGTATTTCAGGCCTTGGGCTAGTGTGTGTGTGTGTGTGTGTGTGTGTGTGTGTGTCTGATGTAATCTACAATAACTACACTATAAATCATATTCTGCCTTCTTCCCCTTCTTGTAAATAGGAACATTGAGGCTGCGAGTTCATATGCCATGCCCAGCATGACTCAGTCATCAAGTGATGGAGACCCATTTTCTGTCATGGGTCATAAGCCTATGAATCCATAGGCTGAACCACCACTCTGTTGTTAAAGTCGCTTTTCTGAAAAATGGGGGCACTTAGGAAATAAAACTAGGTATTTTCTAAATTTCTCTCAAAGTCTAAAGTTCTCCTTCTTAGGACTTCCTACCTTGTTTTTAACACAAAGGTATTATTTTTGTGTTTATGGAATCCTATTTAATAGTTTAAATGTGTTTATGGAATCTATTTAACCTATCCTATTTAAACCATTAAACAGGATTCCATAAACACAAAAATAATACCTATTTTAACTTCCCCATAGTCATACTACTTTGTAAAATCAGCATTAAAATATAATTCATATAATGCATACAATTCCTTGGTTTGTAATGTATTCACAGAGTTGTGCAACTGTTAACATCATCGTCCTTGGAACGGTTTTATCACCCAAAGACGAACCACTATATCTATTTGCTAATAGATAAGGGGTATAGCTACATATTTCCCACCAATCCCCAACCCAAGTCCCAGTCCTAAGCAATCACTATCTACTTTTTGTCTCTATAGATTTACCTATTTTGGACATTTTATATCAATATATAGTCTTTTGTGACTGCCTTCTTTCACTTAGCATAATATTTTCAAGGTTCTTCCATGCCACAGTATATATCATTAATTTTCAATGGCTGAATAATATTTCATTGTATGCATATATCATGCTTTGTTCATCCATTTGTCAGGTGATGGCTAATTCAGTTGTTTATACTTTTGAGCTATTATGAATACATTTGCTAAGAATATTCATGTACATATTGGTGTGTGGACATATGTTTTCAGTTATCTTGAAACATATGTATGCTGGGTCTATGTTTAACATTTTGAGAAACTGCTAAACTGTTTTCCAAAGTAGCTGTACTATTTTACATTCTCACCAATAGTTTACAAGAGTTTCAGTTTCTCTACTCCTCTATCAACACTTGTAATTATCTTTTATATTATAGCATCCTAGTGGATATGAAGTAGTAGCTCATTGTGGTTTTGATTTACATTTCCTGATAGCTAATGATGCTGAGCATCTTTTCATGTATTTACCATTAATATATCTTATTTAGAAAATAAATAAACATTTAGATATATAAATACTTATTCAGATCCTTTGTGCATTTTCAAAAATTGGTTTGTCTTTTTATTAAATGATTGAATAGGAAGTGTTCTTTATATATCCTGAAGACAAGTTTCTTATAAAATACGATTTGCAAAATTTTCTCCAGTTCTGTGGTTTGTCTTTCATGTTCTTGACAGTGTCCTTTAGAACTGAACTTTTTACCTTTGATTAATTCCAGTTTATCTATTTTCAGTTTCTCATGCTCTTGGTATTATATCACAGTAACCATTGTCTAATCCCAGGTCACAAAGATTTATCTCTTTATTTTTTTTAAAGAGTTTTGTAATTTTAGCTTTTACATTTTGAGTTGATTTGCATATTTAGTATCAGGTAGAAACTGAACTTCATTCTTTTGCACGTAGATATATAGATGGTCTCCAACTTATGATGGTTTGACTTCAGATTTTTTGACTATGAAATGGTGCAAAAGTGATGTGCATTAAGTAGAAAACGTATTTTGAATTTTTTTTTTTTTGAGACAGAATTTTACTCTTGTTGCCCAGGCTGGAATGCAATGGCCCGATCTTCGCCCACCACAATCTCTGCCTTCTGGGTTCAAGCAAATTCTCCTGCCTCAGCCTCCCAAGTAGCTGGGATTACAGGCATGCACCCCCATACTAATTTTGTATTTTTAGTAGAGATGGGGTTTCTCCATGTTGGTCAGGCTGATCTCAATTCCCAACCTCAGGTGATCTATCCACCTCAGCCTCCCAAAGTGCTGGGATTACAGACATGAGTCACCACGCCTGCCTGTACTTTGAATTTTGATCTCTTCCCCGGCTAGCCACATGCAGTATGATACTCTCTCAAGGTGCTGGGAAGCAATAGTGGTCCACAGCTCCCAGTCAGCCATAGGATCACAAGGGTAAACAACGGAAACTCTACAGTGTACTGTGTTGACAGATGATTTTGCAAAACTGTAGGCAGATGTAAGGCAAACTTTTTCTCCTTTGAAATATCTTAGAATTCATGGTGACTATCATGTTTTTGAACTCTAATTTTTCATATCAATTTATTTTATTTTTGAACACTTGTAAATTCCTTGAATTTGGCAACTATGTGTTACATATATGTATTCCCCATCCTTAGCATGTGGCAAAGTACTGAATCTGTCTACAGTAGGTACTTAGTAAATACTTGATTGGTTGAGCAGTAGAATTGAAAATACTAAAGGGCTAATGGAAAAATCCAGGAGTTTTTATAAAGATATAGGTCGTAAATTTCATCATGCATCCATGTATCACAGCTAACAGCTTGGAAAATGCTGAAATAATATTTGAAAAATAATTCAAATTATCATTCTATTAAAAGTCATTTCTGGTAGGGCACAGTGAATAATGTCTGTAATCTCAGTAAAGGCAGGAGCATTGCTTGAGCCCAGGAGTTCAAGACCAGACTGGGCAACAAAATAAGATCCTGTCTCAAAAAAAAAAAAAAAAAAAATTTCGCTGGCCACGGTGACAGGTACCTGCAGTCCTAGCCACTTGGAAGACTGAGGCAGGAGGAAGTCTTGAGCTGAGGAATTCAAGGCTGCAGTGAGCTACGGTCATACCACTATGCTCCAGCCTGGGTGACAGAACGATACTCCATCTTAAAAAAAAAAAGGGAAACACAGATCACAGTATTCAAATATACTACTATGTTAGTAACATTTGTTGTTGTGGGAATTCCTTTAATCTCTAAAATTCTTTCAAGATATGGAGTCAATTTCTTTTATATACATTCTTGTTTGAGTATAATGTGTACAATTAATTATGTATTTCCTAGTCTACTCTCTCATTATATATATATACATATACATATATATAAAATTATATACCCAATGGAGTGTTTTTACTAATTATTTAGTATCATGTTTAGCCAAATAAACCACCTATATCCATTAGCCCAAGTAAAAAGGAACTAACTGTAAACTACTGTGCCTCTTGACTCATCATAAGGGCACATCTCTCTTCTAGATATTATATTCATGTTGACAAAGTCAGAGAATTTGAGTATAAAAATAAAAACACAGACTTCTGCCTGACCTGAAAACATGAAACCTTTTTTTAAAAAAGTTCTGGTTTTCTGCCACTAAATGAATATTCAGTTAATCTAATCTAAGTCTTATTTTTTAGTTAAGGTTTGCAGTCAAGTCTCTAAAAATGCAAATTACATAATTGACTCCTGAGTTTTTCCTGTCCTTTTCCTTCATCTTATTAATCTTACAAGAAACATCATATATGTCTTTCAGAACATTGAATTTAAGAGGAGATGTTCCTGAGTAAAGAAAACAAAACACCACATAAGCATTTAACAGAATTGTTATGAAAAAAATTTGGAAGATAATTTGAGGAATTAAGGCTTCTCTGGTTATTTTTACTGAATGATTGTCAAATTTAAAACTTTGGTTTTCATTTTTATGTAGTATTTTTAAGTTAAAAGTATACAAAGTTACAGTTCTGCAAAATATTACAGGTTAAACAAATTAGAAACACATTAGTACAGGACAATACTACATATTTATAGATTTAGACTGAAAGGTATTGGTCTACTTATTTAGTCAGTTTACTGTTGTTTGCTACATTTTGCTTTAAAAAAAATCTTCTAGCTCTACAGAGGGCAAATGAGGAAATTATGATGAGATATTTGATGTGTATCAGCAAATATAAATAAAAATAAGCTAAATGATCTACATATTTGTTAAGAAACTCTATTTGAAAAATTGGGTTAGCATATATCTTACATTTCTTTGGCTAGTAATTACCCTTTCAAAAAGCTTCACTATATCAAATAACATCGTCATCAGTGCATATCAAGTAGCTGATGAAAATCTTGTCCAGAGTAACTGAACTTCCTAGAGAGAAGATATTACATAGGGATTTAAGAAAGATTAAACTCTTTGTACCCTGCCAAAAGCAATAATTAAAATAAATGGAATCTGGTTATATAAACAGCTGCCATTTCTCCTTCAACAAAGAGAAACGTTAAAAAAGCTAATATTCTAAGAGGACTGAATTTTTACCATTTCCCTTGTTATTCTTATTTTTTTAAGGAAGATTCCTGAAACAACAATCAAAAGAAACTTTGGACTCTGACTGAGGACACGTCCAGCAATGGCAAGGCACTCTAGCCACTTCCCAGACCCATGGAAGCTTCAGGAAGAGGCAGTTCAGTGCTTCTGATATTTGCCTTATCAATTAGGACTCTTACTTATCATCTTCCTCTGGCATTTTTACACAAGTCTTCAGGTTTTAAAATAGTAAATATGTTCCAATCTGTGAAACCTCTCAGTTTTCATCCAAATAAATAAAAAACCATAATATTAACAAGTAAAATAAATTTCTGGTTGTTGATTTTTTGTATAGGAGACACCCTTTCTACCTCACTGTCATCAATAGAAGTGGGACATCTGAAAATCATGAAAGCTTTCTTTGCAAATATTATCATAATTATATGCTGCAGGATATAGACTCCAAAGATTAAGAGAGAAGAGAGGAAAAAATAATGACTCAAGTTTGAAATATAGATTATTGAGTGATAAAGAAGAGAGAATATATAATATATTGCAAATTCCAAAATAATGTTAATATACTATATTTATTTTATTGTCAGAACCACTTGACTGATAGAAACTAAGGCTCAGAGAAAGTTTATCATTTGCTTGAAAACCATGACTAGTGAGCTCAAGAATTATGATACAGCCTGATCTTCTAACTTCTAGGCCAATGTTTTTTCCATTATTTTTTTCAAGAATGTTAAAGCACATAAACAGATAAGTTATAGAAAAATAGCACAGGTGGCCTTTATACATGTGACAGTATGTTCAACTTCAAACATAACAAAAGAAATACACTGAGGTACCATTAATCACCCAGCAGACTGGCAAAAAAAAAAAAAAAAAAAAGCAGTATGCCTTGTTGGTGACACTAGAAAAACAGGCACTTGCATGCATTATTGGTAGGATTCCAGTAAGGTACAAGCCCCATGGAGGAGAATTTGCCAAAGCTAACCAGAGTCCACATTCTTATACTTCGAACCAGCAATCCTGCTTCTAGGAATCTATCTTATAAATATACTCACAGTATTCTAAAATGGCACATGAACAAAGTTGTTCATTTTGCTATTATTTTGTACTGAAAAATTGGAAATAATGCAATAACTTAACAATATAGAATAGGCTGAATTAATTATGCCACAATTCATATAATAGAGTAATATGCAGCACCATAAAAGAATGAGGACCAAAGATGGCTGAATAGGAATAGCTCCAGAGTGCAGTTCCCAGCGAGAGCCATGCAGCAGGCAAGTGGTCTCCAAATTTCCAAACAAGGTACCAGGTTCATCTCAATGGGACTGGTTGGACAGTGGATGTAGCCCGAGGAGGGCAAACCAATGCAGGCTGGGGCATTGCCTCACCTGGGAAGTGCAAGGGGCCAGAGGACTCCTCAGCCTACCCAAGGGAGGCCACTGGGGACTTCAGACACTCCAGCACTGTGGCTCAGATACTAAGCTTTTCCCACGGTATTTACAGCCCACAGACCAGGAGATTCCTGCTGGTGCCCACAACACCAGCAGCAGTTTCCAGCATAAAACTGGGCTGCCATTTTAACTGACATCTGGAACACTTGTGAGACAGAAGCACCCACGAGACAGAACAGCCCATCCCTCTGAAAAAAAGGGTAATGAAGGCAGGGAGCCAAGTGATCTGGCTTGGCCAGTCCCACTGCTACAAAGACCAGCAAACTGAGACCCACTGGCTTGGGATTTTCACAGCCAGCACAGCAGTTTGAGCTCAACCCGGGATGATTGAACTTGGTGAGGGGAGGGGTGTCCACCATTACCAAGGCAGTTCTGACCTTGCTTGTGTAAACAAAATCACAAGAAGGTTTACACAGCAGCTGTATGAAGCCTGTGGCAGCTCAGCAAGGCCTCTGCAGGCAGACTGTGACTAGACTCCCACCTTGCTGGGCAGGGCATCTCTGAAAATAGGCGGCAGCCCATCAGGTACTTATAAATAAAGCCCCACCTTCCCAGGACAGAGCACCTGGGAAAAGGGGCAATTGTGAGTCCCACTTCAGCAGACTTAAACATCCCTGCCCTGCAGCTCTGAAGGGAGCAAAGGTGCTCCCAGCACAGCACTTGAGCTCCTATAAGGTAAAGACCGCCTTCTCAAGTGGCTCCCTGATGCCCAAATATCCAAAGAGACACCTCATACAGCGGAGTTCTGGCTGATATCTGGCAGGTACCCTTCTGGGTCAAAGCTACCAGAGGAAGGAACAGGCAGCAATCCTGGCTGCCGTGGATGATTCCCAGGCAAGCAGGGTCTTGGAGTGGACTTCCAGAGGTCCTACAGCAGAGGGGCCTGACTGTTAGAAGGAAAACTAAAAAACAGAAAGAAATAACTTCAACATCAACAGAAAGGACATCCACTCAGAGACCCCATCTGAAAGACACGAACTTCAAAGACCAAAGGTAGATAAATCCATGAAGATGGGAAGAAACCAGCACAAAAAGGCTGAAATCACCAAACCCCAGAATGCCTCTTCTCCTCCAAGGGATCACAACTCCTCACCAGTAAGGGAACAAAACTGGATGGAGAATTGAGTTTGATGAATTGACAGAAGTAGGCTTCAGAAGGTGGGTAATAACAAACTCCTCTGAGCTAAAATAACATGTTCTAACCCAATGCGACGAAACTAAGAACCTTGAAAAAAGGTTTGATGAAATGCTAACTAGAATAACCCATTTGAGAAGAACATAAATGACTTGATGGAGCAGAAAAACACAGCACGATAATTTGGCAAAGCATACACAAATTTGAATAGCCAAATTGATCAAGCAGAAGAAAGGATATCAGAGACTGAAGAAATAAAATGAGAAGGCAAGATTAGAGAAAAAGAGTGAAAAGAAATGAACAAAGTCTCCAAGAAATACGGGATTATGTGAAAAGACCTAATCTATGTTAGATCGGTGTAACTGAATGTGACTGGGAGAATCAAACCAAGCTGGAAAACACTCTTCAGGATATTATCTAGTAGAACTTTCCCAATCTAGAAAGGCAGGCCAACATTCAAATCCAGGAAGTACAGAGAACACCACAAATATACTCCTCAAGAAGAGCAACCCCAAGGCATATAATCTTCAGATTCACCAGGGATGAAATGAAGGAAAAAATGCTAAGGACAGCCAGAAAGAAAGATCAGATTATCTACAAAGGGAAGCCAATCAGACTCACAGCAAATCTCTCAGCAGAAATGCTGCAAGCCAGAAGACAGTGGGGCTAATATTCAACATCCTTAAAGAAAAGAACTTTCAACCCAGAATTTCATATCCAGCCAAACTAAGCTTCATAATTGAAGAAAAAATAAAATCCTTTACAAACAAGAATTGCTGAGAGACTTTGTCACCACCAGGCCTGCCTTACAAGAGCTCCTGAAGGAAGCACTAAACATGGAAAGGAACAACCAGTACCAGCCACTTCAAAAACATACCAAATGGTAAAGACCATTGACACAATGAAGAAACTGCATCAACTAACAGGGAAAACAACCAGCTAGTATCAAAATGGCAGGATCAAATTCACACATAACAATATTAACCTTAAATATAAACAGCCTAAATGCCCCAATCAAAAGACACAGACTGGCAAATTGCATAAAGACTCAAGACTCATTGGTGTGCTGTATTCAGGAGACCCATCTCACGTGCAAGGACACACATAGGCTAAAAATAAAGGGATGGAGAAAGGTTTATGAAGAAAATGTAGAGCAAAAAAAGCAGGGGTTGCAATCCTAGTCTCTGATAAAACAGACTTTAAACCAACAAAGATCAAAAGAGACAAAGAAGGGCATTACATAATCGTAAAGGGATCAAAGCAACAAGAAGAGCCAACTATCCTAAATATATATGTATGCAAAACAGGAACACTCTGATACATAAAGCAAGTACTTAACGACATACAGGGAGACTTAGACTCCCACACAATAATAGTGGAAGACTTTAACTCTCCACTGTCAATGTTAAACAGATCAATGAGACAGAAAATTAAAAAGGATATCCAGGACTTGAACTCAGACCTGAACCAAGTAGACCTAATAAACATCTACAGAACTCTCCACCAGAAATCCACAGAATATATTCTTCTCAGCACCACATCTCACTTACTCTAAAATTGACCACATATTTGAAAGTAAATTACTCCTCAGCAATTGTGTAAGTATGGAAATGATAACAGTCTCTCAGACCACAGTGCAATCAAATTAGAACTCAGGATTAAGAAATTCACTCAAAACCACACATGGAAACTGAACAATCTGCTCCTGAAATGACTACTGCATAAATAATAAAGCGAAGGCAGAAATAAAGATGTTCTTCGAAACCAATGAGAATGAAGACACAATGTACCAGAATTTCTGGGACACATTTCAAGCAGTGTCTAGAGGCGAATTTATAGTACTAAATGCCCACATAAGAAATGAGGAAATATCTAGAGCTGACACCGTATCATCACAATTGAAAGAACTAGAGAAGATAAAACAAATTCAAAAGCTAGCAGAAGACAAGAAATAACTAAGATTAGAGCAGAACTGAAGGAGATAGACATAAAAAACCCTTCAAAAAATCAACGAATCTAGAAGCTGGCTTTTTGAAAAGATCAACAAAATAGATAGATCACTACCCAGACTAATAAAAAAGAAAAGAGAGAAGAATTGAATAGATGCAATAAAAAAATGATAAAGGGGATATCACCACCAATCCAAAAGAAATACAAATTACCATCAGAGATTACTACAAACATCTCTATGCACATAAACCAGTAAATCTAGAAGAAATGGATACATTCCTGGACACTTACACCCTTCAAGACTAAACCAGGAAGAATTTGAATCCCTGAATAGACCAATAACAAGATTTGAAGTTGAGGCAGCAATTAATAGCCTGCCAATCAAAGAAAGTCCAGGACCAGATGGGTTCACAGCTGAATTCTACCAGATGTACAAAGAGGAGCTGGTACCATTCCTTCTGAAACTATTCCAGACAATTCAAAAAGAGGGAATCCTCTCTAATGCATTTTATGAGACCAACGTCATCCTGATACCAAAACCTGGCAAAGACACAAATAAAAAAGAAAATTTCAGGTCAATATCCATGATGAATATTGATGCAAAAACCTTCGATAAAATACTGGCAAACTGAATCCAACAGCACATCAAAAAGCTTATTCATCATGATCAAGTCGGCTTCATCCCATGGATGCAAAACTGGTTCAACACACACAAATCAATAAACATAAACCTTCCATAAACAGAAGCAAAGACAAAAACCACATGATTATCTCAATAGATGCAGAGAAGGCCTTCGACAAAACTCAACAGCCCTTTATGCTAAAAACTCTCAAGAAACTAGGTATTGATGGAATGTATCTCAAAGTAATAAAAGCTATTTATGACAAACCCACAGCCAATATCATACTGAATGGGCAAAAACTGGAAGAATTCCCTTTGAAATCTGGCACTCGACAAGGATGTCCTCTCTCACCACTCCTATTCAACATAGCATTGGAAGCTCTGGCCAAGGCAGTCAGGCATGAAAAAGAAATAAAGGTATTCAATTAGGAAAAGAGGAAGTCAAATTGCCTCTATCTGCAAATGATACAATTGTATATTTAGAAGATCCTATCCTCTCAGGCCAAAATCTCCTTAAGATGATAAGCAATTTAGTAAAGTCTCAGGATGCAAAATCAATGTGCCAAAATCACAAGCATTCCTATACATCAGTAGCAGACAAACAGCCAAATCATGAGCAAACTCCCATTCCCAATTGCTACAAAGAGAAAAAAATACCTAGGAATACAACTAACAAGGGAAGTAAAGGACATCTTCAAGGAGAGCCACAAACGACTGCTCAAGGAAATAAGAGAGGACACAAACAGATGGAGAAACATCCCATGCTCATGGTTAGGAAGAATCAATACCATGAAAATGGCCATACTGCCCAAAGTAATTTATAGATTCAATGCTATCCCCATCAAGCTACCATTGACCTTCTTCACAGAACTGGAAAAAAACACCTTAAACTACATACAAAGCCAAAAAAGAGCCCTCATAAGCAAGACAATACTAAGGAAAAAGAACAAAGCAGGAAGCATCATGCCACCTGACTTCAAACTATACTACAAGGCTACAGTAATCAAAACAGCATGGTACTGGTACCAAAACTAAGATATAGACCAATGGAACAGAACGGAGGCCTTGGACATAACAATACACATCTATAATCATCTGATCTTTGACAAACCTGACAAAAACAAGCAATGGGAAAAGGATTCCTTGTTTAATAAATGGTGTTGAGAAAACTGGCTAGCTATGTGCAGAAAGCAGAAACTGGACCCCTTCCTGATACCTTACACTAAAATTAACTCCAGATGATTTAAAGATTTGAACGTAAGACCTAACACTATAAAAACCCTATAAGAAAACCTAGGCAATACCTTCAGGACACAGGCATAGGCAAGGACTTCATGACTAAAACACCAAAAGCAATGGCAACAAAAGCCAAAATAGACAAATGGAATCTAATTAAACTGAAGAGCTTCTGCACAGCAAAAGAAACAACCATGAGAGTGAACAGACAACCAACAGAATGGGAAAAAATTTTTGCAAGCTACCCATCTGACAAAGGGCTAACATCTAGAAACTACAAAGAACTAAAACATATATACAAGAAAAAAAACAAACAACCCTACCAAAAAGTGGGCAAAAGACATGAACAGACACTTTTCAAAAGAATACATTCATGTGGCCAACAAACATATGAAAAAAATGCTCATCATCTCTGGTCATTAGAGAAATGCAAATCAAAACCACATTGAGATATTACTTCACATCAGTTAGAATTGCAATCATTAAAAAATCAGGAGACAACAGATGCTGGAGAGGATGTGGAGAAATAGGAATGCTTTTACACTGTTGGTGGGGGTGTAAATTAGTGCGACTATTGTGGAAGACAATGTGGTGATTCCTCAAGGAACTAGAACTAGAAATATCATTTAACCCAGCAATCCCATTACTGAGTATATACCCAAAGGATTATAAATCATTCTATTATAAAGACACATGCACACGTATGTTCATTGTAGCACTGTTTACAATAGCAAAGACTTGGAACCAACCCAAATGCCCATCAGTGATAGCCTGGATAAAGAAAATGTGGCACATATACACCATGGAATACTATGCATCCATAAGAAAGGATGAGT